>MJUU01023762.1:8984-26687 GCA_002080025.1 Modiolus philippinarum
GTCAATTAGTAAAAAATAAAAAAGGCTAACATTATGATATGTAGCATTTCAAGGCATAAAAATGGATAAAATAGAAATATATTTTCATAACTTAGCAAATTTTAATGTAAATAAACATTTCGTCAGAATTTGTGACGTCACTTATTACATAAATTGACGTTCAATATTCTAAAGAGCTGTGTTTTAAGCTTAAACATCTCAAGATTTTTTTTCCTGTTTGTGATATTTGAAATGGATTTAATCAAACAATATTAAGTAAGCGGTATATTTCGTAAATGAATCTGTGTTAGCACGTTCGGCACATACCTGGCATGTTGTAAGTCGGATATTTAGTCAACACGCAAAGTATATGTATTCTAAATATGACTCTGTTTTATTATTTGTTGCAACTTACACTATTACTTACTCTTTATTTTATTTCTTATTTCAAAATAGTGAACGTAGACACACCCCTCTCCTGTTTCTCAATAAAAGCTTCAAAAGGATTGACTGATTGATTTACAACAAAAATCGACAGATATTCGCTATGTTTGTATACTGATTGTGACCGCGCTCACGCCATATTTCGCTTAGTAAGGAACACTGTTAACAATCGAGAACGGCAACAGTTGTTTGGTATCTTCTTCCTGTGATCACAAAGTTTTCAAAAACGCCTTTACCAAATATTTTGATTAATGATAACCATATTGGTTAATCGAAGATCGAATATAATGCAACATTAGATCATTCTAATACGTTTTTACACCAGAGATATGTCTACGTCCAAAGAATATATATAAAATATAATATAAACATGTCATATATGTATATGTTTCGCTAATTTTCAAAGTAAAAAACGATATTACTTACATTTTCTCCATTTTCAATTAATCCCGTATTAGTAAAGCGGCAGAGACCAGAAATTTTAAAATTTAAATGACCTAAATGGCCTATTCGATATTTATACCGCGCTCACGCCATATTTCGCTTAGTAAGGAACACTGTTTACAATCGAGAACGGTATCTTCTTCCTGTGATCACAAAGTTTTCAAAAACGCCTTTACCAAATATTTTGATTAATGATAATCATATTGGTTAATCGAAGATCGAATATAATGGAAAAGTAGATCATTTTAATACTCTGAAGTATAGGAATAGCCTAAAACTAAAAGTGAAAATGTACGTGTTTTGGTGTTTGTTTGCCAAACATGATCACTTTCATTTTGATTTCTCTGTAATTACATGAGTTACAAGCAAATAAATGAAATAATTTTCTTATGTGTGTCTAAATAAACATTGATATGGGATAAATTCGGAATGTAAATTAATTTTAGGCACATTTTTGTTACCAAACAACCGTTGCCGTACTCGATTGGACACAGTGAGGAAATAAGTAATAAAATGTTTTATTTAGAGAGAGTGGCCCAATTTAAACTTGTATTATTTTCATTGAGGCCTCTTATAGACATACAAATAAAAAACTGCAAATATTAATTACAATAATACAAAAACATATTATGTACATTTCATTTCAAATAACGTGTTTTTCATATTACTAATTGTTTAACGAAGTTGCTGTATTCTTCTGTAAATGGCCTTTTCCATGAAAGACAGTTACAAATATTTTACGTAAGAATTGGAATATCTTTCCCTAGTGTGGGAAATTCTATGCATTTTACGCGCGCTTTACTCGTACAAGACGGAATTTCTTACTCATGAAGGTTATCCCTTATCTTTAAGTTTTCTATTGAGACCTCCATCCTCAACATCAGTCATCATTATATCGTCATTATTATATGTTTTGAGTTTCATCAAAGGATTGTGTCGCACAAAAACATTGTCCTTAGTTGGCTCTGAAGTTACAAATGGGTTATATGTTCTTTATATCATCTCTTTCATTTAATTGCACTGAAGGGATAGTAATTGTAGATATAACCACTCACAGAACAAACTGAAATATTTTTTTTTCTAGTATTCTGATCAAGCTTTAATCCGTCCAACATCTAGAACCTTTGTTCAGCAAACCACAGCAAGACTGTTTTTAAAAATGAAAGGACAAGACTGTTTTTAAAAATGAAAGGACATACAAGAAATCGCAATTTTCTGCTGGTTTTGAACCTAATTTATGTTTGTTTTTTATCATTTGGATCTCGACTCTTAGCGATTCATTTTAGTATTTTTTGTTATAACCCTCATTTGCTATTTATCTTAAACTGTTTTGAATTTGTCGTCTGATGCAGATTTGCAAAACACAGATATATGTATTCCAACCAGGTTTTAAGTGGTCCCTAAAGACAGGTCACCGCTTTTAATTGCTAATTTATATTCAATTGAAATCATATGTATATGTCTTTTTTCAAATAAAATAATATTTACTCTAATTGAAATCATGGTTGACAAGCCTTTTCATGGTTTTGAATGACGGGTCATTTAATTTTGCAAGCGTTCCCAAGCATCTTTTCTAAACAACCGTATTAGACAAGTAAATACAACCAAACTAAACAAAATGAAAAAAAAAGAAAGCAATATCACCACAAAAAAGCAAGAAAAGGGTCAGAACAAATGGTACAAGGAGGAAAAAAATATGCAAAACAAAATAAAGTTAAATAAACAATCACAAATATTGTCATCGTCCAGTGTAAAACGACTTTTCCTTCCTTACTTACATACATCTGATAGACTACTCTTAATATATACTTATTTAGACTCTTGGAGCTTTTCGGTTTTACGAACTACTAAAAATACTAATCACACGCACCTTTCTCATACAAATCAAACAGACCTTCACATTAAATCTTTAATATATCCCACAAAATACAAACGATTTGCCTTGATTACATTGTTTATCAAAAAATTAAAACATAAAGCAGCAGAACTAACAAGGCGTATGTTAAGAAAAAAAGAGATCGGTAATGAACGGAATGAATTTGATCGTTTTATTTAAAAAAAGACTGGTTGACGGACTAACTACGAAATATTTACGGATTGCATATCCTAATTTTAAACAATTTAAATGCATTTAAAACATAACTGGTCAGTGCTTTGACGCAAAATTAACATCGAACTTGTTAAATAAGGCCTACATTTTAACTTAGATAACATAATATTGTAATTGTTTATTTTGTGTTATATTCGAGAAAAACGCTGATTTTTGGGTTGATTTTATGGGTATTTCTAATATTCTATATACTTAGAACGCAGATTCGGAGAATGATCCATAATGTGAAAAATGTTTCAGCAATTATTTCTTTTTCATGTGATAATCCCATCTCTAGAA
Source organism: Modiolus philippinarum (assembly GCA_002080025.1). Lineage (NCBI taxonomy): Eukaryota > Metazoa > Mollusca > Bivalvia > Mytilida > Modiolidae > Modiolus > Modiolus philippinarum. Next base: position 12,241 of record MJUU01023762.1, read on the forward strand.
ACGCTTTCGTTTATTAGGTAAGAAGTCCAAAAGATTAGTTGGGATGTCGACATGCCGTTTAGGTCCTGTCATTCAATTCCAATTATCACATTGTTTCTACCACATTTCATTTTTACGACAGACATATTTCAAAAATATAAAAATCAAGCTATCCAAAACGAATGAGATTAGGGTCATTTAAACTTTTTAAATAAGAGACTTTTGCTTAATTCGCCGCTCTACTATATATGTTGTGCGTAGGGAATTTGCGGTTCTGATTTGAATTAATCAATAGCTGACCTCTTACCTCTTATCTCACACACATGCACCACTGACAGTAATTATATTGAGTGTATCCAGATGTGTGTAATGTTTTATTATGTAAAGCGAATCTTTTTTGTTTTTGTTTTGTCCGTGTATACATTTTTCTCGAATGCCCGTTTTATATCAATTTTAGATAACAGACATCAAATGACAAAGAATTTGATAATAATAATGAAGAATATTTGAATATAATGAAAAGATACACGAAGAAGGAATATTAAGATTTAAAGTAAACAATAATCACAGATAATATAGTTTCATAGATAAATATGAAAAAGAAAGGAAATGGGTTAAATGTCAAGGAGACAACATTTCATATCCAGTTTAAACGACCCAAAACAAAGCATTTAGGGGTCACGGAAAAGGGGAAAATACGGAAAAGGGGAATGAGCGATACTTGAACGTTTCAACAACGTTACCGTTATAACATAATACCTGTAACTTCAAAAAACGTTCTTACAACGTTTCCATTACAGCACAACCAAAACATCACCTTCCTACAACGTGTTATTCTACCGTTCCTAGAATGTTACATTATAACGTTACCAAAAACGTTTTCACAACGTTGTAACAACGTAAAATATTTACTTGTAAAAACCAATCCATAACGTTGTATACGTTATGTGTTTATTGGGAATTTACTCTAAGATTGAAAATTTTTCTCTATGTTCGCATTAAATATATTAAGGTTACTGAGGACACCTGACCCAAAAATAACTTCGAATTTAAAATGGCTAATTTTTATTAGATTTTATCTGAGAACAGATATCTTTGGGTAGATCCAGAGTTTGTTACCGGACTGACTAACACCGGCTGTGACAACACCGGACTTTTCACTAGTAGTGTGACGGGTGCCACGCTTGGAGCAGATCATGCTTACCCTTCCGGAGCACCTGATGATACCTCAGTTTTTATAGGGGTTCACACTGCTAGTGCTTTTGTTTTGTTACGTTCTTGTTCTTTTTTGTTTACTTGTTTTGTCTTTGTCATACTGTCTCAATTCGTGTTGCTGTGAATTGCCGTGATTTTGGATTTATGATTTTAGAATTTCCCTTTTCCTCGTTCTTGCTTCGGTATTCGTTTGTCGATGTATTTTAAATATAATACTGTTGACTACATACACTTCACTTCACTGTTTTTGTAAAAAGAGTGTTTGGATTGTAAATCTTTGTTGTTTTAAGGGTCATTCTAGAAACATATCCACTTAATCTGTAAATTATTTCAGTTATGTGCTCATTGACGTTAGATTTTTTGGCACATATAAAGTGAAATTCAGAAAATCTAAAATTTATTTTTTTTACTTGGCCACAATAGTCCTTAGATGGTCCCCTGCAAAAAGTTGTTTTTCAGATCCCAGCGATATCCAAGATGGCCGCCAGCGGGGATCATAGTTTTAACATTGGACCCTATGGTAAAATACTTTCAAAGATCTTTTCCTCTGAAGTTACTTGGCCAATTAAAACTAAACTTGGCCATAATAGTCCTTAGATGGTCCCCTGCAAAAAAGTTGTTTTTCAGATCCGGGCTATATCCAAGATGGCCGCCAGTAGGATCATAGTTTTAACATTGGACCGTATGGGAAAACACTTTCAAAGATCTTCTCCTTTGAAACCAAATCAGGCCACAATAGTCCTTAGATGGTCCATTGCAAAATAGTTGATTTTCAGATCCGCGCTATATCCAAGAGTGCCGCCAGCGGAGATCATTTTAACATTTTAACATTGGACCCTATGGGAAAACACTTTCAAAGATCTTCTCTAAAACTACTGAGCCAATTGAAACCAAACTTGGCAACAATAGTTCTTAGATGGTCCCGGTCCGGTCTATATCCAAGATGGCCACCAGCAGGGATCATAGTTTTCACATTGGACCCTATGGGAAAATATTTTCAAAGATCTTCTCCTCTGAAACTACTCGGCCAATTTAAACCAAACTTGGCCACAATAGTCCTTAAATGGTCCCCTGCAAAAAAAAATGTTTTTCAGATCTGTGCTAAATCCAAGATTGCCGCCAGAAGGGATCATAGTTTTAACATTGGACCCTATTGGAAACACTTTCGAAGATCTACTCTGAAACTTTTCAGCTAATTGGAACCAAACTTGCCCACAATAGTCTTTAGGTTGCCGCCCTGCAAAAGAGTTGTTTTTTAAGTCTTTGCTTAATGCAAGATGTCTGCCAGCAGGGAACAGTTTTCACATTTGACCCATTTGGAAAACATTAAAAGATCTTCTCCTGAAATTACATGGCCAATCATGAAAACATACTTGGTCACAACGGACCATAGTTGTCCCCGTTTGAAAAATTTGCCTGGCTTGTCTGCATGGCATTCGATGGCCCCAGTGGGGAACATAGTTTAACCTTGAGACCTATCGGAAGCTTATCGGAAAGCGTTTAAAGATGTTCTCTTCTGAAAATATTAAGTCAATTGGAACCAAAATGAGACTCAGTGGTCCCCTTTAAGAAAGGTGACAGCAGAACTGCACCCCTATCCAAAATAGCTGCCAGTCTGGAATATAGTTTAACTTAAGATAATATAACATCAATGTCTATTAACAAATTTGAAAATAATGCCCTTAAAACATTGGGATTATTTCAACTGCATAAATCAGCCGTGGCCCAGGTGAGCGATACAGGTTCTTGAGAGCCTCTTGTTTGTTGTTGTTGACAGTTGTGTTTAATAACAAATTGGGTGTTTGGTGTGTTGTCGGACCACTGACGGACTATTGAACTTCAGACAGCTGAACGTCGGACTGACGACTAGCAGACCAGCGACATGATATCGTTTAGAGTTAAGATATCTACTGTGATATAAATACCAATAATTATGTATTGTCTTTTTCTCTAATTTCAAGATTGTGGTCATGGAGTTAGTAGTCTACCTGTATTGGGTTTTATTCGTATATTTTTAAACGGGACAGATTAAGGGGTGGTTTGGGTACCCATAAACCGGTTTAACCCTTCCGCTGGCTTTTGCTAGTGCCGGTACCAAGTCCGGCTGTCCCGAGTACCTATCGTTGTCTATGTTTGTCTTTGTCTTATACGCGTTTTTCTTGTGTAGTTCCCTTGCAAATTGTTGCATGTAATTATAATTTTTAGTCATTGTAGGTGTTTTCTGTTATCCATTTTGTAACTTTGATTCACATCATTACTGAAGGTATCACGTGTATGTAAACAACTGTCTTCACTATTTAAAAAATGCTTAGGCTACTTATTTTATACGTATAGGCCATGCTTTATTGCTATTTGTACTATCACGAACCATTCCATATTCCAATCTATATCGATAAGCATACCAAAAATCAGTGATTGTGTCACTTTTGTTTGAATTTGATGTTATCTGTAATGTTATATAAGTCTGGCGTCAAATCATATCATGTTAATTCATGGAAGGACAAAGCATTCTGCTTCTTCCGACAGCATACATGTATCCAAATATTATTTTGAAAAGTGATAAGGCTTGGCAGGGAGGCTTGAGGAATTGTTTGAATTACTGAATTCTGGATTACTTTTTCCAGATAATGACCTAGTATTGCGGTAGAAACTGAAAAAGATTGGGAACAATTCAATTTATTAAAATAACGCATGTTGAAAATAATTATAGTGCTCATTAAGATTTCAGCATACATCACTTTGAGTTATTGATATTTTTTCAAAAATTATATGTTAATAGGGGCTGTATCATGCCATTCAAATTTTAATGAATTGTTCCATTATAATTGCGAATAATATTGTTAAGTTACCATTCCATAAGCATTGGCGGATCCAATGGGGGGTCCTGGGGTTGGAACCCTCCTTTTTTCTGGGCAATCATGTATTTTTTTATGAATATCCTAGTATTTAACCATGAAGAATCCCCAAAAAATTTCTTTAAATTATATATGATACCCCCTTTTCAAATTGCCTGGATCCGCACCTGATCAGTAGTTATTTAATGACACTGAATTATTCAAGTAAATATAGGTTTAATCAGATGGCTGTCTAATCACCACATGNGGGGGGGGGGGGGGGGGGTCACTTCCTATATAGAGGTATATACAGACGTGCCGCTGGAATGGGCCTGTTTTTTTGCAGTTGTCAACTATATGAATGGGTAGTAATTTTTGACATCATGTATTTAAATGGGTCGTAAATTAACCCCAAATGACCAGAATCTCTACTGGTTGCTGTAATCAATTAAGTATTTATCATTATTTGATGTTTAAGAACATTCCTGTTGTGAAATTAATGGTTTTCTGACTCCAATTACACATTTTTACTATACAAATGGATTGCTTATTTTTGAAATTTACTATATGAATGGGTCAATATTTTATTTTGGGAACTATATGAAAGGGGGTATTTTCAAAATGCCAACAGCAGGCCTGTACCCAATTCCACCTGAAGTGACCCCCCCCCCCGTGAATCACCACCACTGATATTTCAGAATATGTTTAGAACTGTGGAATAAGTGTATTACTGTTTTTGGTAATAATGACTAATTTAAAATGAAATTTTACACATTTTCAAGTTTAAAATGTTCTAAATTATTATGCATGATCCATTTTTTGTGATTCGTTAATAAATGACGTGTATATAATAACATATAGGTTGCTATGTTTCCTACTGTTAATGATTTATTATAGCTTGACGGATGCTTACTGCACTAAGTCAATAAGTCTTCGATTGGGACTTAATCTGTGGTAAAAATCTAAATCTGTGATAGAGACTGAATCTTTGGTAAAAACTGAACCTATGATAATATGGACATTTGTTTTCTGACATTACGAATTATTTTGACTCAATTAATTTTTATACGTAAGTATTCTACATTAGATATAGCTTTCGTCTGTTCTTATTTGTTTATTATTTGTTTCTTCCATGTTTTTTCGTTATTTGGCTGTGCCATCAAAAGGATTGGCCAAAGATATATCAGACGTTTTATCAAAAGTACCATCGCGAGACTATTGTGTGTCATTCGTACGAAAAAATCGAAATTATTCTTAGCTATGGTGTCCTTACAACGGTTGCTTACGTAGCTTTATTCAAAACAAGACTTAAAAAAACTTTAACAAAGGAGAACTATTATAACTGAACAGTTTGTCTTTCAATTTTCAATTGCCTTACAACATAAATTCAATTGAATTTAAGAGATATTTTTTTCTCTTAAAGTATCAAAAACTTGTTTAAAATGTGAAAAAATACCAAATTTCGTTTCGAAATCAATTTTTGCTGTAATTAATTGTAAACAAGTCATGCAAAATTTTATTGCATTCTAGAAGTTCAAAATAATATTTAGCATTTTAAAATTATCTTTAATAAGTGTTGTACGCTTTTTCTGTTGACAAATAAAGTGAAAATCTTGTACAGTATTTTTTGTGCTAAGGAAAAAATTTGAATTGCAATTAGGCAAAACATTTGTAGATCTGAAGTGATATGACTTTAAAAAAATAAAACAAAAATGGTGAAATAATTTCATTTGAAATCCAAAGGGAAGTTTTGAGACGTAATGCTAGTATCTATGGATGGCAAAAGCACAATATACATAGTCAATAGCAGTATAACTTAATTCATTTCGTAAGATTGTCCAATATTTTTTACCGATATGATTAGTAAGTAAACAAAGTCAGTGCTTAAGGTTGAAGAAATATCGTCGTCTCGTTAAGAGAATTTTAAAAGCAAATATATTTTCAAGTGTCGAAAAACTACGTAAGCGTACTTTAAAATAAAGATTAACTAGCAATTATAAAATAAATTTTCATATCAACTAAATGTTATTCCATATGTATAACCTTTTAATGCATATTTACGTAATTTTTATCTCACAATTATGAGATTTCATTTCAAAGTAATAAAAATGCAAGTTTAATATTACGATATATTTTCTCATATTTATATGATATTAGATTAGTTTTATAAATTTTATCTCTTGCTTACGATATATTTTCTCAAAATAATGAAATACTTTCTCCTAATAACGATATAACATCTTACAGTTAGGATATGTTTTTATATTCTTATATCATAATTATTAATAAGAGATAACACCTAGTAATTGAATTATATCTTGTTAAAATGAGATAATAAAAATTTCATAATCATGAGATTGAATCTAATAAGTCTACTAAGAAACTCATAACTATGAAAGGGAATCTCAAAATTATGTTAAAGCAATTGCGGAATAGCATCTTATAATTACGAAATAATATATCATTACAATGAGATATTTCCCGTTATAATCAGATGTCTCATAATTAAATTGACAATTGTTCAGAGAACAATAGCAATTTCTTTCCCACTCCATGTTATGTTACATCTTATGTCTGAAATCATCTTGATCTGGCCAAGGTCAAAGTCAAATTGAGTGTCTTCATTTTTCTTTTCTGTGCTGTACCCATTTTGTGTCTTTGTTTTTTTCTGCCTTTTTTGTTTCTGGTGTTGCCATTGTCCTTGGATTGTTCGCTTTTAGATTGACGGTTCGGTTCTCACTTATTTTGGTTTTGTATTGTAAAATCGCTAGAAACGGTAAGGTATTGCCAATCAATTATCTTGGAGACATTAACATTATCTCCAAGATAATTGATTTGCCATTTCTAACCGTTTCTAACGATTTTACAATACCAATACCAGAATTTGACTCTGACCTTGACCAGTGACCTTGATGACCTTTGACCATTTGATCTCAAATGGAAGGTCTCCTCTTACTGATTACTTTAAACATATTTGTTTACTCTATTATCTTTAACAGTTTAAAAGTTATAAGTCATAAACCGCTTTCTGAAACCCCCTACGGCAATAACTCTGCCGGAATATATCAAAGAGTATCGGTCCCATTGTAACAAATGTGACCCTCCACATTTGGTACATTTTTTTTCAAATATACTTGATCAGCCATCTCTTACTGTTTCCTAGTTCATCTGATAACATGGTCAAATGTCATGGTCAAAGTTCGCCGATGACCTTCAACCTGGTACTCGGAATGACGGTCTTTTCTTACTGATTGCTTCAAACATATATGTCTTCTATATTATTTGTAAGTGCTTAAAGGTAAATAAAAACAATTTATGGAAACGCATCAAGAGCTATAGCTTAAAAACAGTTCGTCGTAGAGTTTTTGTACAAACGAATCAAATGAAGATCTCAATGAGAGGAGCATTTTTGCAGTATACTGATTTCATATTTTTTCTGTCTTTCCCGAGATATCGTGATAACAAAATTTCGAATGGTGGCAATTTTGAAAAAGATGGACAACAAAATGGCCCTCATTTGTAATCAGGACCATTTAAGCTCCCTGTACACCAAATTTCATCGAATTTTGAAATCATTGAGAAATCGACATATTTCGGTGTCAAATACGTGTAATCGGGGTCGCGATCAAAAAATATTTTTGTATGACATATCATCATCAGGATGAATGCAACATTTTTCTCCCATTTTTATCAATCCACATCCAGAGTCTGAGTCTTTTAATGTTAAATATTAACTTTTTTTTAAATTCCAGTGGGATTCGAACCATCTCTGTCAAGGTTCTAAGGGTTGAGAGTCTGAAACACTACCACCAGGCCACCAAAGACCTGTTCAAATTTTGGTTAATTAATATACTTAAGTCTCATATTACGTGTCAAAATAAATTTGCGGGTCACTCTATTTTATAAAAATGAAAATATAAAAAATATAAAAATATATGTTGTGCAATGGCCACAAGTTAATGTAAATAAACAAAGTAAAAATGGTTATTTAATCCACAATTAAAAGGTAAAATAAAACAAAATATACAATTAAAAAACAGCTAAAATAACCAAAACGGGTTGAAAGGCAAGTGTGTCCAACGTTTCGGCCAGTACGGCCTTCTTCTAGGGGCAACCGGGACAGAAAAAGCGAAAAAGGTGTAGAGGATACAAGAGAAGACTACTGACTAACGTGTAACGAAAATCACCTGTAAAGATCATGCTTAATCTTGAACTGAATCCAAAAAGAAAACAAAACATTTGTATACTGTACTGTGCAAACTCGGGATTCAAACTCGTTCCGTTTAGGTTAAAATCCTTCAATCTTTCCACGGGACCAGGCCGGCTGACATACAAAGTGTGTTAATTTAACATACTTTACCTACCGCCATCAATCATGTGTGAAAATAATTTTGTTACTCTGATTATATGAAAATTTCGTTGTTCTTACATGCAGTTCTGCCCGTAATATCTCTGAATTTGAAGCACAGCCAAACTCCACTGTGGGGAGGAACATTCGTTAATCAAATGTCTCATTCTAACCCTGTTTGGGTTCTTATTTAGACCCTTGTATTTATTTATCACGTTTGACCCTTGCATTAGCGTAAACATTCACAAATCCGGTGGAGGTTAGCAAGTTTCCACGTTGACTGATATTTATAGACAGCTTATATATATGCACTACGTCCAGCGCCCTAGATCACGCGTATACCTAGGCTGCATAAAATATAGCTTTTGGTAACCGGTCGATACCTCCTTGTATGTTCATCTAGGGTTGTAACGCAGTACATGATGAATAGGTGCTCGTGCTGATCAGCTGTGTGTATACCAGAGAGAATTATATATATATATATATATATATATATATATATATATATATAATTTTTATTTTATTTATTTATCTATTTTACATGAAAGCACTTAAAAAAAAATTCAAAAGTCGAAACAGTATTTTCATCAGAACTTTTTAAGGGACTACGTCAGCATTTTTCTCTAACGGGTAGTTAGAATACGAATTAACCAGTTCACAATTGCAAACTGTTGAAATAAATTGTTGTTAGAAATATATCTTTTTCCAATAATGAACATTTTTCGAAATTATTATTTTTTTGTCCTCTCCATCGATTCGATTATTAAAGAAAATTACAATTTGTGTTTCGATATCTTCGAGTTTAATGAAAGGGGATTAGTTTTTACTAATCGAACTGAGGTTGTGGTTTGAAAATAAAGAAAGTGAAAACTTTGATTTACCGTACCGAAAGTAATTATTTGTCAATATCCATACTAACTCTTTTTAAGGACAAATGCTAATATACACTTCCTTCTATAGGCTCATTATTCTGAAATTTCCAATAAATCAACATTCAATTACAATCCTATTATCGCGACGAACATAATGTATAAGGTATAATGAAACGGCTTTTATAGATATATTTCAAAGTAAACCAAAATGAGTACCGGCAATGATTACAAGGAAAAAATAATTTCAAGTGGAGGAAGCTTGAAACAAACAAGCTCGCATATTCAAAGCTTTACAACAATGAAAATCTTTACAGCCAAAGTAATTAGGTGTAATGTACGACTTTAAAGGGGATTTCCCAAGGCAAAAAAAAAAAATAATAATAACTCAAATGCATCAAAAGTAAATGAAAATATAAAACAAACTAGATTTGCAATTGCAAGCAATAACCGATGTCACCCCAGACTCCCGATTTGACGATTCCACCTTATTCGCAGCCCCCAAATCTACCTAGAAATCAATTTTCATTGTAATCCGACATCGTTGAAAGTTTGTCATATTTCGGCGGCCATTTGGAAATGGCAGCCATTTTGAAAATTTTAAACGCACAGCATATAACTCCAAATGATAATCTAACTGTGTGCAAAGTTTGAAATCAATTGGTCCAGCCATTTAAAAAAATCGCTCCGACAAAAATTATAGGAAGAAGAAAAAAAGAAGAAGAATGATGATTAAAAGGTCAATTATTCAGAGATCAATTGCAAGGTCTTTCACCAGTTTTGACCATGATTACATGTTTGAATTTCATTTTGATGTATTTTTCGGTCAAAAATGTGATGTAAACACAAGTTCTGACCTCTATTAGTCTTTTGCTATATTGTTGCTAAAGACTTATTCGAAAAATTAGCTTCGCAGAGTGGTTAAGTAGAAATTCAAAAACAGACAAGTTTTGCAACCCTCAAACGGCATCAATTTTTCCTGACGGTGTATAGCTTAATTTTGCTGTTTAATGTCATTGTTTTCCAGCAAGGTTTAAATCTCCCATGCCCCGATTTGTGGTTCTTGACCTTCCCTATAAAGTGAAAGTAGTCACGTGACAGTCTTTATTTAGAAATAGACAAACATATATAAAAGCGTAAAAGGCAGTGTCAAGGGGAACATGCTCAAGTTTAATAAAATTGTATGCAAATTGTTGTTTCATATAGTACTCGTAAATTACTGTGGCAAGAAATAAAACTGCGCAATAAAGTATAAATTATCTTTCAAAGTTGCTTCATATGCAAAATCGCACCTTCCTCTGACATAATCCGTGTTTTTATAATACAACTCCGAAATTTTGATTCTTGCCACAGTGGAAGTCTTAGACGAAAGGAAAAATATCAGCATTCGAAAGTTTTGCTGCATGGGGCGCTTGCCACTTCCTTTTTATCTTTAACATGTTGTTCACGATTCCAAGTTCCATTTTACTTGTTTACAGTGGAAGTAAAGCGCAGTGATGACCTTTGTTTCTGTTGGGCCTGTTTCTGCCTTGCTTGTTTCCTCGGTGAATGTGGATCACTTTGTTTGAAACGTGGTGGTTTTGATAGAGATAATTTACACGTGATACGTTTTCTCTGAATCACCTCATATTTATGTCACATTAACCTTTTGACAACACAGAACAATCCAATCATGAATTATGACGTAATGTTTTACTTCTGTGTTTTACAAACTGCAGAAATCGCGATTATGGATGACAAATGAAAGAAGGATCTTGCCAAAGATTCTCACTTGCAGATATGTTTTGATCTTGTTTGGACATTTTATCTTATCACGATCTTAACAAGCTTAACACAATTTTGTTAAGACTGTGAAAGATATTAAGTCGTATTTCAAGATAACTGCTTTCAAGGAAGATCAAGACCTGTTCAGTTTATCAAGATCAAACAAGATAACTGCGTTCAAGGACGATCAAGATATGTTAAGTTTGTCCAGATCAAACAAGATCAAATCAGGATCTTGTTTGATCTTATTAGACTTAATTCGTCTTGATTGTTCCTGAACGCAAATAACAAGTCAATCTTGAATTATCTTAACACGTCTTGATCGTCCTTGAAATGAATTAATTGAAAACCAACTTAAAATCTAACACCGTCTTAACAAAATTGTGTTAAGCCTGTCAAGATCATGATAAGATCAAAATGGCCAAACATGATCAAAACATATCTGCTAGTGTCTTGATCTGACAGACCACAGTACAGCGAAAGAACCCGATGAAAGCTCAATATAATATAGTATAGTATACGTACTATACAGCCATAGGCTGGTGCATGTAAAGTTACTCTGCACCAATTATATTGGAAAAGGGTTCATCACACTGAGGAATCTTTGTCTTCATTGTTTTCCTGGTTGTCAGAACGTGGGACTAATATATCTAGTTACTTAAATATCTCATGCAGTCAGAATATCCTAGAAAAATATTGCACAAGCTATATTTCACTATATTTCATGAAATCAACTTCTTGGAGCAATAAATCTAATTTTCCCACTAGCTTAGGTGTTTTCCCTTTATTTTTAACATTGAATAACCATTATCAAAATAAAGATGCAACTGCAGTACACTATCAAGCTCAAGGACAAAAATGTCATTATATATTGAGCTATATGTGTAATTCCTGATTCATGTGAGGTGTAATATTATTAATGATCAAGCTGGATCTGAAGGGGTCCCATTCCTGAAATCCTGGATATATTTTTTTTGGCATTACCTTTTCACAGGCGAGAAAATATTTTACAAATACTCTTTAGCAATCTCATTTTCCCGTTTCACAGGGATTGTTTTCAGCATTTCCCGTTTCATGCCCAACACCCTTTCCCAGTTCACGAACACTTTTTGGTGACAATCCCATTCCCGTGTACTTTAAAAGGTCAATCCCTCTTCCTGCCTAACCCCGTCCAGACCGATTTCAAGTGAACAGAGAGCTGATAAAACACATAGAAAATGTGAGGTTGATTGCAACCCAACATCAGTAAAATGATTTTAAATACCAAAATCTAATGAAAATATCCAAATTTACACTACAGTATCAGATCACAAAGGAAGTCCCTTGCCAAAATCTCAACACATTTTTTCCAACTTTACTGTTTCATGTAAGGGAAAATATTAAACAAAGTCTGAAACCAGCTGCTCTTCCCAAGTTATTTCCCTGTGACATGGCTTGCATTTCCTTTAGTTTTTACGCAGTACATGCATTTTGGATGATAATTCTACATCATGCATAGTATTAGAATAAAAAATGCAAAACCAAATTCCTGCTTACAATCCAGTCAAGACTTTTATATCAGTATTCTGATTTAAGGGGGGGGGGGGTTGACCTGGGAGAGGAGGAAATAACTCTGTTTTTCACTTTTTATTACTAACACAAACAAATAGGTATTATTAAAATTTTAAAATTGTAGAAAATTTTCCACACAACAAATAAATAATATTTTTGTCATGAAAACAAATACCCAACATCCAATTATTAATAATGAGTGCATTTTACTCTTCATTTTTGCACTGCTGTCCAAAGATAATGAAAATATGTAAAAGTCAGATTCCTTCCAATGGAGGTAATTTATAGCACAGATTCAGCAATATCATTGATTTTTACCCACTTTATTTTAAAATACGAAAAAGGATGTTAGATTTTCTTAAATTTTGATATATCTTACATATATATACTAGTTTTTTTTCTAATCTCAGTTTTTGGTGAATATTAAACGACAGAATTTTTTACAAGAAGTGTTTAATTGTGATCAAAATGAAAATATCAGCCTGTATTATTCAGGGTATCTTTGATGACCACTAGACATAAAACGGGACGGAAAAAATTGTTGAAAATTGCTGAATGTCGACATGAACATTTGTATTTTTAATGCTGAAAATATTAAGAAAATTCAACGAGTGGAAAATTTTAGGCCACCCAGGTCTACCCTCTTATATGTTTTCACTACAGTGAAGCATCCAAAATGCTTCAATTAAGTCTTCTTCTGTATTGAACAAGCAGGATCCCCTAAAATTATGGTATTATGATTCTTGAAAATGCTCCTAAAAATAGGTGATTTTACATATTTCTGTATGCTATGATTTTATGGAAGCGTGATTTTATGAAACGGACCCGGCCGTACGTCAATTCTGTTGATACAACTGCTGCTTAAAAAGTTGATTTTTCATCGCTTGTTTTCAAAAGTGGGAAGGTTTCCATAGCTGGTTTGTTGTTACAATAAATAATGAAAGGCTACACCTATATTCGACCACTGAAAGGATGGGTTGCAATAAGGCCGTTTTCCGGCCCACCTTGAATTTTGATATAATATGTTTCAATGTAACCTACAATATATGTAGTTTAAGATTGTACAATAAAATATCAAACCGCGCATGTGCAAGTCACCTGATCACGTGATGTTACTTGCATCTATTTCAAAAGAAGAAATAGAGTAAGAAAAGAATAAAGATTGGCATATTGCCAAAACAACAATGAACCTATTTTGATATTAAAATAATATGCAAATGGTGCTATTCTATTTTATGATATAATTCTTTTTTGAAAGGAAATAATACAGTTTAAGGTAGATCGACATTAATACACGGCGCATTCGATTGGCACATTTGCCTAACACGAGTCGGATGCGGAATGGACTTGATTTTCAAGCCGGGATATTCTTGTATTGGCCTATTCATTGAGACGTCATTATAGATTGATATACACTTTCCCGCGAATTATCTCCCTTTTCCCGTAAATATTGTCTATTTCGTAAACCATACAGAATATCTCTCTTAATCGAACGGTGACATATAGATTTTTTCAGCGTAACACATAGCTGAAGTGTAAATCTCTGAAATATCGAAAAATAAAAAAAGTCTATCTGGTATTGATATAAAATAAGCATGTTCTGACAGTTCCCTATATATTCTTTGTAAATATTGCTGAAAAATACTGAATTTGGCCTGATTTTCAAAGCCAGATGACAGGAAAAAAAATGATCGGTGACATGTCATTTTTATTCTATTTTTGGAACATATAGGTTAAGACCTACAAAATATCTGAAAAGAAAAAATCTGTCTGAATTTTTTATTAGGATCGAACTACCTTAATACAGATAACTCTTTGAGAGAAAAATATACACAAAACTTCATTTTTTCGAGGAAAATGGGGTACTCTACCATCCGATTTTTTTTT
>MJUU01023762.1:26782-39427 GCA_002080025.1 Modiolus philippinarum
CGCTTGATTGGTATAAGTACCAGTTTCACTTTTCAGATATTATTTTGAATTTTGAAAATTTCGCCTCGAATTCAAACACTGAGACATGCATTGTTGAATGTGAATACTTCGGGCTTTATTTGGTGTTATTAAAGAATATTTTTGTTACATATTCAGAGGTTTTACTATGAATTATACCAATGAAGCATGTAAAACTAAAGATGCATGCATGCGTTATATTCTAACTGAGGCAGGCAATTTTTAAAATCATATATTACACATCATTTCTGTCCAAGTGTTACCTCTATTGGAAAGTTATTGGGGCTCCTGTAATACATCGAGAGGGAAACCCTTTTCTAAGAAGACAAATGCTACTTAAAAGCAATTGTGAAATCGAAAATACTACATATAAAGGTAACATTGGAAATAACCGGGCTTGAAAATACATAGAAATTGTGAAATAGATGACAAAACTTCTTCGGGATATTTTTTGCATATGCACAGAATATGCTGTAGGGCAAATGATTATGCTTTTACTAAATTTATTTTTTAGCGAATCAGGGGGCCGATTTGAGGCCTTAATGCAACCCATCCTTTGAATGTCAGTATACTGGTAATTGTAATGTGGACACAGTAAAAAGCTTCACACGGTTAGTTTTTAGATGGACACTGCAAAGGGAACAAATAAAGGATCGATATGGAGTCTGACTTAGTAATAAGGACACAAAAAAGGAAGTTAAAATGTGCCCTTTTGATACATACCTTTTAGGTCAGATATACAAAACCTTTTTTAAAAATCAACTTAAAAAACATTCCAGAAAGGAGTGTACTTATTGTTATCAATAATTTGAGGCTCGCATGAGCCTGTACTGGTCACCCGATGACTGGTATTATTCATTGTCACAAATACCATTATTATCCATACTCTACATTAATTCAGTATTCATCAAATATTACATTGAATAAAAACTTCACCTCCACAGCATTTCTCTTATTTTTTAAATTGAGATTTGTGCAGGCGTTAATCAGGTAGTTGCACAAGATAACAAGAGTTGTCAGAAGACGACATAGCTCGCCGGGGATTCCAGTAACTTCAATGCACAATAAATTCGAAAGTAATAAAAAGCTTTCTTCACTAGAAAGTTACATATCAAATTCAAACACCCTATCACTAAACAACTTAATTCTAGAAGCAAAGTTTAAAGTTTTTAAAAAATTGCCCTCAGGGCATGTCAAGGTCAAAATGTCTACAAATATGGTACCATTTGAAAGCTCTCATCAAAAGAAGGTCACATACCAAATATGAACACCCTACCACTAAGCAACTTAATTCTGGAAGTGAAGTTAAAGTTTTAAAAAAAAATTGCCCTCAGCGCAAGGTCAAGGTCAAAATGTCTACAAATATGGTACCTTTAGAAAGCTCTCCTCATAAGGAAGTTACATACCAAATATGAACTCCATACCACTAAAAGGCTACCTTCTAGAGGCAAGATTAAAGTTTTTTTTTTTAAAATTGCCCTACGGGCAAGGTCAAGGTCAAAATGTCTACAAATATGGTACCTTTAGAAAGCTCTCCTCATAAGGAAGTTACATACCAAATATGAACTCCCTACCACTAAAAGCCTACCTTCTAGAGGCAAGGTTAAAGATTTTATATAATTGGTCTCACGGCATGGTCAAGGTCAAAATGTCTACAAATATGGTACCTTTAGAAAGGTCTCATCACAAGAAAGTTACATACCCAATATGAACACCCTACCACTAAAAGCCTAACTTCTAGAAGCAAGGTTAAAGTTTTTTAAAAATTGCCCTAAGGGCAAGGTCAAGGTCAAAATGTCTACAAATATGGCACCACTAGAAAGCTCTCATCATAAGGAAGTTACATACCAAATATGAACACCCTACCACTAAAAGCCTACCTTCTAGAGGCAAGGTTTAAGTTTTTTAAAAATTTCCCTAAGGGCAAGGTCAAGGTCAAAATGTCTACAAGTATGGTACCAAAAGAAAGCTCTCATCACAAGGATGCCACATACCAAATATCAACATCCTAGTTCTCCATTCCACAAGCCAGATTAAAGTTTTGCTGACGTCGACGACGCCGTCGCCGACGCAGGGTTGGTGACAATAGCTCTCCGGACATTCGTCCCGGCGAGCTAAAAATTTACAGACAATGCAAGAATATGTAATGATCAGATTGTTGCGTTTCTATTTTGAATTCTGTTAGCTTGCTTATGATCTATGTAATTCAACTATATATGGCTAGGTTTCAAAACATTTGGTAAACTGAGCATTTGGATAATTTTGCATTTTTAATCTATAGCTTGATTTTTTCAATCACACAATATCATGCAATGTTAACATGGTTAAAGGTTGGATGTGATATTGTTTTAGCCAGTCAAAAATCAAGTTAACACGACACAAGATTTGTTTTTACTCCATATAACATGTACAATAATTAGCAATGGACTTGTGGTACAAGATAACATTTGTCTGCTGTTGGAATCGAACCAACCTACAAAACTGTAATCGCCTTAAAAAAGACTTCATACCTTAAATTGCCTTGAATAGCCATGACCTAGAGGCTCAGTATGCTGAGCCATCCCTCGAACATTAAACTGTCTCTGTGAAATTTGGGACTGACAAAAGTCATATAGCAGGTCATTATGTATTACCCAAGACCAACCCACATGCCAAATATCATGAACCTACCATAAATATATTATGAGAAACCAGACATGCTCACTAGACCATGAAATAAAGGTCACAGGAATAAGTCTTATGAAACTGTCGTGCACTACCCAAAACCAACTCATCACATACAAAATATTATTAACCTACCACTGACAGATACTGAGAAATTGAACATGCCCACTAGACCATGAAATTGAGGTCAAGGAGAAAAGTCATGTTCCAGACTGACATGTGCTATCCAAGACCAACCTACATACTAAATATTATTTATCTACAACTTATAGTTCTTGAGAAATTGACGTAGGCATTTTTTTCTCAGACAAATATTCCTTATAAACTTCATTTTCTTTTGACAAATTTTCTTGACGGACAAATTTTACTATTGGACACTGACCACATGAGTCAGAAATTTTATCAATCATTCATTATGAAGCATATTTTATAATACATAGATGAACAAGGCAAGGTACTATGAGTGATGCTGTAAATTTCTGTAGTATTTTCTAATTAATCCTAATTTGGAAGTCTTATAATGTGAACACTGCAGTTTTAGCGATTAAAGAGTGTGATTTCAGCGGTTTTGCGGTAAATCGGAGACACTTGGATGAAGTTTACAAGTGTAGTATTACAGATCCAACAATTTTTGCATATTATGGTGCTAAAATAAGGAGTTATATCAGGAGGAATGATGACTTTTCACATAAATTGCCTTGAAATAAACAGCACATGAAAAAAGTATATAAAGAAATATATTTCTCCTAAAATAAGACTGGAATAATTTGCCCTCATATATATATATTGCATGCCCAAGAAAAATGAAAATCTTAAAAAACATTTACATGTACTGACAAACCGACATGGAAAACTTGAAAAAAATTGTTGATATAAAAGGTATGCTTTACTATTTTTTTCTCTTGACAGAATAACGAATTATTACTATTTGCGATTGAAAAATATAAAACTTGTGCTCCATTTCAACATGGACATGGTTTCTACTAGTGCCCGTTTGCAATATGGTCCTGATTTCAAAATAGAAATTGAAGAAAACAAAAGTTTTTAAACGCGTACAAAAGAAAAAAATAATCTGTTGAGAAAACTACAAGTAAAAATAGATAACCATTGAAAATGTAAACCTTTTGCAAATATTTATGTAAATACTAAATATTATGATTCAATAAACATGTTTCTTGATGTGCTATGATTTTAGTGCTATACGAATATAATCAGCCTATTTTCAGGACAAAATTACTAGAACGCACTTTAATCTTAGTTTATACGTGCATGAGCAAATAAAGGGATATGGAGTAAATGTACATGGGACAAAATCCCTATAAATACAAGGTAAGATTAGGCAAACGGAACAACTCTTTACTTGTCGTTCTGAAGCCTTAATTTTCAAAATTCATACTGCTTTCAGGGTTATCATTTTTACAAATGTTGGCCGATTTTTTTTATTTATTCGGTTTTTTTATCAGTATTTCAGCGAGAATATATCAAAATGGCCAAACACATGTACACCTGAATGGTGTGTGAGAGCAAATCAGCCACAAATCGATAAGTGTTGTCCGATAAGGAAATTGAATCAAGTGTTGAATCTTGTTGGCAACACACATAGGGTATACTGGAAGCTCATTTCATTGTGGTAGGTAGCTTTGTAGTAAATGTGACATCACCGTTAAAAATTTGGTTGATATGAACTGAATATCGTGATATATGATGGAACCTGAGATATAATGAGAAGGTTAAGATGACAAAAACAGTAGTTGGTCCCTTTTATTTTACAAAAGATGATGGCCGGTGGTGACAGGTGTTGTATATCTATGTATTATAAATCTATGGTCAAACTGCACACTAGCACTGGTCACTATTGTTTAACTTAAATGTGTATTTTGAGTGATAAAACGTCCCTGAATCTACAATCCACTGACTGAGGTACTGACTAAATGTAGCAACATGTTTAAAAATACACCCCTTTCCCAAATGTAGCCACGTTACATGTCTTAACTGAACAACACCAAGACCCGCCCCTTCTTCTTCCATATTATCATTTCAGAACCATAAAGGCAAACGTGCCATCAACTGTACTTTGTCTGAATAACTCTCAACAGCCTTGTCCTGTAACCTTTTCATACGACTTATCCTTTTGATTCTTTTTGTAAACATGGCAGGTGCACTGAAATATTTTCAAGCTTCTGAAAGACGACGTTTCGGGATTTTTTCCCAAATAAGGACATTTATCCCCTCCCTCAACCATGACTTATGGCAAGCGAAATCCACCTTAATGCAGAGAAACCCAGTTTCGGTTAGCAAAACCGGGTTTCGCTGTCTGTAAAGCTAGGCTTCCTGCATGGAAACCCAGAGTTACGTAGACTAAACTCGACTTTAGTAACGTAAATGTGAGTTTCCTCTTAGCAATGCATAAAATGCTTAGCATCAAATGGGTTTCTGAAGCTAAACCCAAGTTCCTCGAGCAAATGTAGATTTTCCTCACCGTTACCGGGTTTCCCTCTGAGTTAAACTAAGTTTTGGTCAGAAAAACCTGGTTTTCATGCCAGAAAACTCCACTTTCCAGTAGCAGATTGTAGTTTTCCTGTATGGCAAGCGAAATCAACCTATCAAATTTATTGCAGTTGGAGTTTACATATTTGTTATTGTCTCATGTTCATTTACTCCATATCCTTTCGTGAAATACTTAATACAGAAAAAACCCGGTTCTGGTTTGCAAAACCGGGTTTCACTGTCTGTAAAGCTAGGTTTCCTGCCTTGAAACCCAGGGTTCCTTAGACTAAACTCGACTTTAGTAATGCAAATAGAAATACATACAATGCTCAGCATCCAATGGGTTTCTGAAGCTAAACCCGAGTTTCCTCAAGCAAATGTAAGTTTCCCTCAACGAAACCGGGTTTCCCTCTGAGAAACTAAGTTGTGGTCAGAGAAACCTGGTTTTCATGCCAGAAAACTCCACTTTCCAGTAGCAAATTGTAGTTTTTCTGTATAATTACATAGAAGGCTGAGGTAGGTTCTACGAATGTATGAAGCTGAACCCAAGTTTCCCCGTGCAAAGATAGGTTTTAGACACCGATTTTATTTAATCATTGGAAACACATAATAGGCTCCATTTTCAGAACTCGTCATGTAAGGGTTGTTTTCATTGGAAGGCATTATTTTGTCATTTAGTTATCTATTTTGTTAGCTTCCGCGTGGGCATGTATAATTTATATCACTCAGCTTTACTGTTTTAATAAAAATAATAAAATATTAATTTGCGGAAATAAACTTTTCTTCTCCCTGCACGTTTCGGTGTTTTGTCACACCGGTCAAAATGTAGGTAGCACGATACAGTTTCTTTTTACATAGGCGACAATAGATACATGACTGACATTATCTAAATTTCGTGAAACCGGGATACACTTCATGTTTTGAGAACATAAATTTGATTCAGCTAACTAATTCATATACCATTTTATCTTTAAGAATTGAATGCAATATTTTGTAGTTTTATTGGAGTGTAAAAGGGTGGACTGCAGCACAAACTTTGCTACGGTCCAACCTTTGACACGGCAATAAAACTACAAAATATTGCATTTAATACTTATAATTACATTCCGTAAATGAAATGCAAGTCTTCACGCTTGATATCGTAATGAAATTCGTGGATGATGCACCATTTCCTAGTTTCGATTACTCCGGCGTCTTTGTTTACTTTTGTCGTTGTCAAGGAGTCACGTGCTGCTGTAGTTTCACTGACTCCAGCAGCACGGATTAGGCTATAAAATAGGAAACATAAATGTTACAGTACTGCCTGAGCAGATGATGTGGCATTAATAAGTAAATGTCCTAACCAAGCCCAGATTTTAGTAGATATAGCATATGATTATGCATATATGGAAGGATACCAACTGCAACCGACAAAAAGTGTAGTACTTAAAGTTACAGCGAAAAAGACAAATGAATTTGATAAGAATCAGGAAATTACCATGGGACCACATCAGATGTGAGTGATTGAAAATGCCCTAAATTTGGAAATTATTAGAACTACATCATTTATAGGAAATATAATAGCAAATGTCGAAGAAAATATAAAAGGCAAGACGCAGTGCATATAGTCTTTTCGGAGGAGGTTTCCTTGGACATAATGATATGGAGTTGTTATTACCATCAAAGAACCATCTACTACTTCTAAAACAAATCCTTTCGTTGCCATCAAATAGCAGATCCAACAGTATATACTTCCGCTTAAAGCCCAGATACATATTAGAGCACTTGGGATGTTTAACAATGTATGCCATCAATCTGAAGATAGTACAGAAAAAACAATTGGCAAGACGGCAATTGATAATAAAGAGTGGTGATAGTAATAGTTGGTTTAAAGCTGTAAACAGATCTTGTGAAAATATGATATGAAGGAAGCTATTTGATACTTGAACAATCCAGTTGAGAAAACATCATGGAGCCTATTAGGTAAAAACACTATATTTGGATATTGGACTTAACTAATTTCTGAAACAATTACCCTGTATAAAGATCTGAATTTCCTGTCACACAGTCATTTGAGAAAAGAGAAAATTCATCAATTATTCAAGATTAACTGCCACTCATCATTGGATTCCTTAAGATTGCCAATTTAACTTAAATTACTAAGTGGGTCTTATATACTGCGAAATAGAAGGATCAAAATGTATAAAAGTGAAGTTGACTCTAAATGCCTACTTTGTAAAGTTTGAGAGGAGAATATAGAACATTTCATTCTATGCTATCGGAGCCTACAAGATGTGAGAAATCAAATAATAAATGAACTAAGTAGCATTTTTAATAGCTTGGGAGTAGACATAAATAAATTGACGGTACAAGAAAAGATACAAATCTATTTGGTTATAACACCTATGGTCAAAAACCTAAAAATACCAACCAGTGTAGTAGAAATTGAAAGGACAACTCGACGTCTACTGTTTCCAATCCATCGGGAACGCCACAGAATATTGACAAGATTAGGAAAAATATTACAATTAAGCATAAACCAGCTTCAACTTATTATTACAATAGCAGTTTTTATATTTTATGAAGAATATTTCAGTGTGACATAAACTATGTATGTTAAACAACATAAAATAACCATGATGACGCACCAAGTTAATTTTATTGTTCTACTCTGAACTGTATCGTCATGACTTATGCACAGTGGGGGTATCGTCGATGGGGTCGAAGATTTTAGATTTTAACACCAGAGGAAATTCATTTTATTGATACAGGAACTTTTTATGTTGTTATTTACAACTTTTACGAGATAACAACTATGTGATTTTATAGAACTTTTAAGTTAGCTGTAGATACGATGTAAATAAAGTGGATGTTCTTAACTTTTATTGGCACTAGCGGCTTTAGTCAGCACTTGTACACTGCGAATATTTGGCACACACAATTGTTCTACATACAGTTTCGTATGGTTCCCCACAGAAGGGGTGAATATCAGGAGGTAAGGTACGGTAAGACTGATAAAACACAGGTGCGGAAACGATCGGAAGTACTCGTATCTAATCAAATACGGAGATTTCCATACGAAGGAGAATGAATGGAATTATGCTGAAATAAAATGAAGCATGAAATCGTACCATAACAACCATGGTGACACAAATTCCAACAAGCAGCAGACGAAAGTTGGTCGCCATTTTGATTATGAATATTCATGACCAAGTGAGTTACTTCCCATTATAAGATTGCAATGCCATCACTGAAAATCAGATATCTTTCTACTTAACCACCCTGCGTTGGATTTATTTACACTTTTTTCCAACAAACACCCCTCAGTCATATACATGTTGTTATTAATTATGATAGGAAGGAATGTATGATACATACTTGTATCGTGTGCGTTGTTGTCACATGTACATTCTTTCTATAACATTTCATTTTTTCTATTTGCTGGAGAGTTTGTCTCTCGTGCTGTGTGGATTCCGCAGAAAGTCTCCCCGTGCTTGAGGTTTATGCTCTTATAGTATTACAATTATGGTGTGTTTGTTCGTGTGAGAATTTCATTTATTTTTTTTCAGTTTGGCTGTTCAATATTTTCAGTGTTCTTACAAAAATGTTATAATCTGTACACATGCCTAATTGTGCACTTTCAACCAAAGTTACACTGCAAGGTTCGCCTGCATTTAGTTTATAACAATTCTATTTGCCCGATTGTACAAAGGGGACAGGACATAAGCTTATGCAGCGTATTAAGTCTTCTCCCATATAATACAGTATTATACAATATTAGAAGAGCATGCAACAGATTTGAACAATTTTTACTGAATATGTAGATTTTTAAATACACTGACTATAATCATAATCGTGGACTCGTTGACAGAAATATAATTGAAATCAAGCAATGAGGAACCGTTGTGAACTTTTTTTATTACTATAAACTTCATTAAAAATCGCAATATTAACTTCCGTTGAATCACCATTTCCACATGTTAATAATTTGTGATTAATTTCAAGCTCATTTTGCAACTGGTTAATATTTGAAAGGAAGTGTCGACGTATTTCATTATATTTAGTACACTCAAAAAAGAAATGGTAAGCATCCTCTCGGGTGCACCACAACTGCACGTTGGGTTTATTATGATATTAACTCTAGCTAAGTCGAAATTGAGAAAAGAAGCAGAACATCGTAAATGTGTCAATATTATATTCAATTTACGAGGATAGTAGGAAAAGTGCGTCGGACACTTAACATTATCTTTAAGGGACATGTTTTTAATTCATTTTTAAATTTTGATATAGCTGTAAGTTACGAGTAGCTAAACCTAACTTATTCCATTCTCTAACTGTTGAAGGAATAAACGATTCAATTGTGATTGAGAGTCTACAAAATGGTAGTATTAAATCCTGTCCATTTCGAAGAGGATAAACAGAAGTACTTTGAACAATCGGTGGAATAAGATTACTAAGATATGAAGGTACATTAATCAAATAATGTAAAAGTTGTAGTTTTCTACCTTTACGTCTTTCAAAAAGAGGTTCCTACATGATCTATTTCGACGTGCCCCGTGTTTTCTATTCATGTTGTTTTTGTCTTTATTTTTGTCTTTCGTCGGGCTACTAAATGACAGATATTTGTAGGCAGACATTGCCCGGTTTCATTTTTTTCCTCATTGACCTCTCCCGACATGTGTTGCTTCAGTGACATATTTTAGGTGCCATCGATCTTGCTCAAAATTTTGTCGGGAATGCCGCTTGAGTGCACGCTAGGGGCCTTCTAGATCTCGGTTGAGGGAGTGAATATTATTCACATATGGTTGAAGACCCTTAGGCGATATCAAAATGTAGACAGGAATGGACGCCCTGTCCTTGATAAACTGGATTTTTTAATGTTTCGTGTGCGTTGTTGTCAAATGTACATTCACTCAATATCCTTTCATTTTTTTTCTATTGGGCTCCAAGGGCATCCCCATCCACTAAACTTGAAACAATTTATTTCTTGTTCTATTTTACATGATTATCTTGGAAACAGTTGCCACACCCCAAACACATAAAAGCTTCTTACTAATGACAAAATGAATTGGTTGATATACTGTATACCTCAAGTCCCAACCCCTGCCGTTTTTATGACTTATTTAAATCTTGAAAACAGTTGATATCCCTACTCCTAAACATGTATTTTCTTATTAGTCATGATTATATAAATTGGATTTTGCATACCAGAATTTCCAAAGTGATCCCCACTCCCCTATATCCTCAATATTGTAAGAATCATAACATATCTTAAAAATGATTGAGATTGAGATAAATAACCTAAACCATATAAAGTAGTACTGTAAAAGGGAATATTTTCGCGTGGGTTAAATTTCGCGATTTTGATTCCAAAACTTAGTCGCGAGGTTTTATTTTCGCGATTCTCGCGATTTTTTCGTAACGTTTGTATTATAAGCAATTTTACGCGCTGGGAATTTCGCGAATATATGCCAATCGCGAAATTAGCGAAAATAAACCCTTTAACAGTATTACTTATGATACGATGAATTAGTTAATGCATACTAGAAGTCCAGTCATCAACAACACTGTTTTATTAATGAAGAAAATATAACAGGAAACAAATACAATTGCCGAACATTTCATTCATATGCCAAAATCCACCAGGGAACTGCACAAGAAAAACAATAAAATGACAAAAGACAAAACATAGACAACAATAGGAACTAGGGATAGCCAGACTTGGTACCGGCACTAGCAACAGGTAGCGGTATGTTTAAACCGGTTTGTGGGTACCCAAACCTCCCCTATCTTTATCCTGCTTCCCTATATTATAATAAACATACAACAAATAAAACCCAGTACAGGTAGACCACTAACTCCACGACCATAATTTTGAAAAGGAAAAGACAAAACGTAATTTTGAAAATTGGGTGATGGAGTGCTCGCCGCTAAATTGCCGGCTAGCTCAAGGAGCCTAGTTTGCTGGTAAAACACCGTCGTACTACGGAATAAAAAATCCGAAAGTCCGAGACAGTTTCAAAAACCTGAGTAGTGACCATCCTTACCTTCCAAACGTTTTCATTTAACCAGCACTGAAGAGACATAGCCTGTCAAAATGACCATCTGCAGAAAATTAATATACGGTAGTTGCGGTATCTTGTTATTATTTACACCTCTCTTAAAGACTATCAAATTTTTGCGCCAAAAAAGATAAAGTGGTCGTGTATTTATTGCAGCCCCGCCCCTTTTTGCGCCATTGAATACATACTTGATTTCTCATTTTCTGTTTATAAATAGTATATTGAAAATATATTGATGTTTATTTCAACTTCTCCTTTTTCTTTAAGTTTTGTTTATGTGGACTAAAATGTATATATGAGAAAAAATGTCTCTACTAATACATTTTAAAGACCATTCACGTCACAACCTAGGATTCCTGACAGCAAAACCAGGAATTGCCTATGGAAAGCGCGGGTTTCTCTGCAATTTGGTAAATTTCGATTGCCTCATCAACTTAAACCCTATATGAACATTTTCTTTCTGGTAATAACTACTTTTTCTCGTAAAAATTACTTTTTTCTTGTTATAATGACAATTGTTTATCGTATAAATGACTTGTTTTGCAATAACGACTTTTATTTTTCGTCATAACGTTTTTTTTTTCAACAAAACGACTTTATTTTCTATTTATATCGACATTTTTCTCGTTATTACGACTTTAATTTTCTCGCTAGAACGACTTTTATATATTCATTCTTACGATTTTATACTCTTAATAGTGATCTTTCTCTAGTTAAAACGAATTTATTTTCTCGTAATAACGACTTTCCTTTTTAGTAATAACGGCTCATTATTACGACTTTTCAGTTTGTTAAACAACTTTAATTTTCTGTTATTACGACTTATTTTCTCGTTGCAAAGACTTATATTCTCGTAAAAACGACTTTAGATGCTCTGTAAGGGTAGGCATGTCCTACTCTCTGTATACAACACCCACCCCATTGTCAGCGCGTAAATCTAGGGTTAAACGGTTAGAATTTGTAATTTGAAATTAGGGAAGACGTGAATCCAGCTGAAAAAGTTTTTATTTGTGACACTGATTTATTTCATATCTATCTATGAATTCGCGGTGACCGCCATATAATTTCTAAAAGGACGGACGTAACAAAGGCTGAACATTTTGCTTGCCTTACGGTTTTTATTTATTTTTTCTCTTGCTATTTTCACAGTCATTGTATGAAGTACAAGCTGTAAAGCATCGAATAATCTGTGAAATATACCCTTCATACGATTAAGAGGCATGTATATGGCTACTAAGAAAGGGAAAGTGCACAATTGGAAAATCAAAATCATCACGTTTTTTCATAAATCCTATATTACAGATATCCATGTTCATCGATGTACAACAACATGTCAAGGTATGACGCAGATTGGTTGTATCGGTAGGCTCTTCAATGAAGAGGATTTGTTGATTTCCAAATTGTTTGATGCAAAAAAAAAAAAAAAAAAAAAAAA
>MJUU01023762.1:39643-59187 GCA_002080025.1 Modiolus philippinarum
TTATACATCTTCTTTCCTTACAGGAGTGTCCGGTAGCAACCCAACAGCAATTGCCATTAAAAGTCATAGACAGTTAGACATCAAAGGAGAATGTACAACCCAAGTGCTAAAAAAAAAAAAACAAAAAAAACAAAAAAAACAAACAAAAAAAAAAAAACAAAACAAAACAACAACAAAAAATGTTGTTACAGTGACATGTTAATAAATAATACACAATATGAAAAGGAGAGCTGTTCCTGTGCTAGTTGTTCTATTAGAGGTTTCCGGGTCTTTAACGTAATGTATTGAAATGTATTTGGATTGTATCCTTTTCACCAATAATCGAGGCATATATTTTTTAAGCTGGCTGAGGGAACATTTCTAGGGAAAATATTGATGGGATCAATTTACCAAAAGATCCGTTATTAATGGGAGGAACTTCAAAAATACCGAAGGTACAATGAGAATGAAAAGTATTTCAAAGACACATATATTTTTCCTCTTCGATTATTTGTCAATTCATTTTACTTGGAAAATTAAAAAATCAGTCTGTATGTTTTAATTTTTTTAATTATGTTTTTCCATATCAATATTCAGTATCGTTTGTTTTAATTTGCGACTTTAAAATACAGTATATTGCATTGGGGTCATCTTCATGGTGTACAAATCTGTTAGCCAGTATACTATGAGAGACCACAAAAATGTAAATACTAGTTTCTGTTGTCTACAAAAGGACCGGATCCGCATTTTTCATTAAATTTTCAAACAGCACCTCGGGACTGAAAGTGATGGCAATAAATAACAGTGTTTTGGTTTTAGGGAACACTAGAGAAGCACTAGAGCTTGTTACGCCTATGTAAACTATTACTCCTGAACATCCCAATATCCTGTGCCTTTTGTTCAAAATAATACTAATACAAATATAGTTCTGAAATAAAGTTGATTCATGTAATTACATGAAATGTAAATGTGCGTTTCAGTGCGTTTCTTGCCAAACCCTGTCACTAAAGAAGTATGCCGAAATTCGGACTTTTAGTTAACCGATTTACTTTTTATTTATCATGGTAACAAATGGATTTCACCTTCACGATTTCCGGGTTTGCGTCGCCATTGTACCATCAGGTTGATTGTAGAAAACTGACCGTTTCATGAATGCTATACAGTTGTTCCTGTTGAAATTAACCGGTAACACGACGTCACTGAACAAAACTGGCAGTGCAGTGATGACACAAAAAAAGGCGCATGTTTTGACGGTCACATACAGGACTTAATTTTAGGCGAATTTAAATTAATACCCTTTTGACCTATTCCACTTGAATTTTGAGAGCATATATATTAATTGAGTGATTGTTTTGTTTTTGTTTTTGTTTTGTTTTGTTTTTTTTTTGTTTTGTTTTGTTTTTTGTTTTGTTTTTTGTTTATTGTCAAAGCATTAATTTATCTATACCTCAAAGAGAACTGTTACTGTTACAGGTATTTACATGGTATGTGAACTTCTATTAGCACTATATAAACCATAAAGCTCTATACAATTTTACATGATCTTCATGTTTCCAAAGTGTTTACTTGCAACGTACATGTGCAGAACATTACAGCAAGCACTATGAAGTTATGAAACTGACAGTTCAGAAAAAATAGATGAAGTGCAATCTGCTGAATAAGATATACATGGCTCTGTCAGCTTAGGATGTAACGATTGAGATGACGTATCACACGGATGAACGGACAAATGAACAAGAAGAGAGACATTATGATGAATGTATGTCTATATTTTACATGTCGGTGTAATTGAAGCAAGAATTCTATCTTTCAGCTCTTTGTAATCATTTGGCAAACATAGTTATAAATGAGAAACGAGTTTTCTCGTACATAAATAAAGCTTGTTTGGTATAGAAGGTGCCCTAAATAATCAGTACACCAAAGCTTTGTTTACTTCAACTGTGCACCCACTTTTGTACCCATACATGTGCACAGGCCGATCTTCTTTTATATAACAAATTTCAACCGTCGATCTTTTTCTTGGAAAAATAATGTAACTACTTATGAAGACCATGCGTTCATTCAACAGTGATGTATATATATGTTTTCGAAAATATGACTTTTTACTATTCAGAAAGTTATGTTGATAAATTGTTAATTCCCTTGTAACACATAACTTATAGAGAATTCGAAACATGCAATGAAGACACGACCAAATGGCATAATCATTTTTGCAATGCCGGAAAACTAAAAGATATTCTGAGTTTTATTTCAATAATTTGATTTCAGGTGCACAGTTGGAGAGGGTAGGAGATGTCTGATCCCCGAATCCCCCCCCCCCCCAAACATACAATAATGGACTTACGAGTCTTGTTTGTAACTTGAAAGATTCTTCCACTACATAAAAAACAGTACACCATTATAGTACCAGTACTTGTTAATACATAACTGTTGAGCTAAGTGTACACGAATGTTTTAATCTATTTTAAAGCGCTACACGTTTACTAAACATCAAGTAAAACCATCGTCATAAGACGAATATCAGTTCGAATAATTAATTATTTTGTTTTTGGGATGTATGTCAGGAATAAGCAAGTCTCATTCCCGCTCTCTGGTTTTTGAGGTCGACTCATTTCTATCTCATTAGTTCTGATATCTCGAAATAAAAGTACCAACAAAAGTCCAAATCCATCAAAGGAAGAGACCAGTAAGGAAAATCCGTATAACATTCGACTGAATCATGGAAACACAATCCGACACAGAACATTTTTGGCAAGCCGTCATATTCCCGACTTGGAACGGGCATTTTATAAATGAAATGGTGGGTTAAACCAGGTTCAATGATGCATCAACCTCCCGCTTATATGACGACTAACTATAGCTTCTTTGTGCCCAGATTGTGTTAAATGTCAAAGCCATAATATTGTCAGGGGGCACTACACTATTTCAATACGCCAATGTTTGACAGACCTCGAAAATAGTACGTTAAAAAATAGTGCCTTTCAATTTGTAGTGACTCCAGCCAATTGATACATGTTATAATCAGAAAGATCATAGAATATTTGTAGGTGAATGACGGAGAGCAAAGAAGAGTTGAAAAAAACATGATTAAGTTGCATAACAAGCTAGAACGGATCGAATGAAATACGACCAAATACCGAAAATTCTCTGTTGCGACTATGTATAGAATTAACCGGAACGTTTCAGTTCAATTTTCTTTTCTTACTTGACATACAACATATGGTTTAAATGTATTTATTTTATCGTGTTGGTGATCTGTTAACGGAATAACAAGTTCCCGCACCTGGGAAAATTCATTTTTATATTATGTGAATTTTTGAAATCCCGGAATTTAACAAACGAGTCAATGGGAGGCCGAATTAGTGGTTTGCCACTAATTCGTATCGTATTTTCCAAAGAAGATATTTTTTGCAGCATGTATATGAATGTGTGTTTCTAAAAAGTTATTTTTATCACTTAGGTACGTGTAATAAAGGAAAATTCTGATTCTTTTTAAATATATTAATTAGTTTTGGCAATGTGTTAATAGCTATCAAAAAGATCCTAATTGTATTGTGAGTAAAATTCCAAGCATGTACCAGTTTAATATTGATTCTTTGAACCCACACTTTTCGAATTAAAATCATGAAAAAAAATCTAATTCTCCCAAATTAAAAAAGCGAGATAACTCGAGCCTTACGTTAGTTAAGTTGATTATGTTAAAGTACGTTAAGTAATATAGCTTATCCGGACGTCTCTATTAAGCGTTTAAGGATATATCCTACAGTTTTATTTTATTATTGTCAATTTCAAAGTTTTAGATGTGTACTAGAACAAGTGCCGTGTGTTCTCAAATAACAAGAAAGTATTTGGTCACACGTTTTGATTCTATGGAAATCAAGGAAAGTGGCATACATTATCAGGTAAAAACCAGGTAACAAATTGAAGTATGCAATGTTTCAAAGATTTCTCATATTGTCAATATTATAAACTTTTCATAATGTGTATTTCTAATAAAGATAATTTCTAATAATATGCAAATCAAAATGGCAAAAATGATAGGTCACTGAGTTCGTCTCAAAGTAAAATGTAAAATGCAAGGTTTCAATAACAACCCTCCTGTATCACATCAAATAATATGAAAAAGAAAGGAAATGGGGTAAATATCAAGGAGACAACATCCTATATCCAGGTAAAAACGACCCAACACAAAGCATCTAGGGATCATCGTACGGTATTCAACACAGTGAGGAACCTCAATGGCCCACGAAGTAAAAGTTAATAAATCAATAGAAACAATCCACATCCAATCACTGGCAGGTAACAAAATTATTTGATTTTAATGCTCCTGATGAAAGGTTACTCCTTGAAACACGTGTACAGCATAACGACATTTACTGTTTTTATGCAACTTCGGTATTTTTTTAAAATCTTGAAAACAATGAGTATTTGCTTATGGCGCTAAATTTATTTAAATCATATTCCTAAAAACATTGCTCTCTTTTTGTTTGTTATCATCTCCCCTGAAACTACTAGATGTTAAAGCACTGGTTGATATCCCATGTTCGGGTTCTAGTGCTGCTGATGAGAAATTGATTTCCGAAATGACCATACAAATAATTAAAATGTTGGGCAGTCGGAGTAAACATATGTGTCATATTTACAAAAATACCGAAGTTACTGTTAATTTATTTTTGGCATATGCGCATTTCGACAACTTATGTCTCATCAGTGCAGATAAAACCAAAACATTTGGAAGTACATTAACCGAAATCGTGTAAAAACTGATGGAGAACAAATAACCAAAGGGATCTAATAGAAAAGCAAAAATAAACTAAGGACAGAGCTATTGCATGAGGGAGATACTCCTTAGTTTTAAAGAAAAGTTTGTAAAATCTACATATTACAAGTTAAAATAAAAACGGTTTTCGGGTCAGCACCGAAGTACTGACTACTGGGTTGGTGAATACCCTCGGGAACTAACAGTCCACCAACAGAGGCATCAGCCCAGTGATAATAAATGACAAAATACCGAAATGAATGTTAATTCATTTTCTGCATATGCGCATTTCGAAAATTTATGTCTCATCAGTGTAGATAAAACCAAAACATTTGGAAGTCCATTAACCGAAATCGTGTAAAAACTGAGGGAGAACAAATAACCAAAAAGATCTAGTAAATCGAAAGGAAAAATTTCAGCTAAGGACAGAGCTATGCATGTTGGAGATACTCCTTAGTTTTAAACAAAAATCTGTAAAATTTACATATTGCAAGTTTTAATAAAATCGGTTTTCGGGTCAGCACCGAAGTACTGACTACTGGGTTGGTGAATACCCTCGGGGACTAACAGTCCAACAGCAGAGGCATCGGCCCAGTGGTAATTAATAACAAAAATACCGAAGTTTCTGTTAATGTATTTCGTGCATAAATTCATTTACTCCGTATCCCTTCGTAAAATAATCATTGCCTAGGCAATAGTTTAGTACTTATAATCATTTATAATCGTTATCTTCAGTGACAGATGCTACATGGTATACAGTATTAAAGGTTGAGAGTGGATCTGGTATCAGCACTTTCTCCTTATGGAATTTTACAGGTGCTCATTGTAATAAGCCCGGCGTTTTGTACAGGAATAACTACATAGACAATATTACTAATGAATGCATTGGTCCTGATGTAAGTACATGTAATATTGTCCTCGAAAAATAAAATTATTTTATAGGAATTAACAATGCAATTCATTGGTAAATCTTTTATAGAAACAGCAATAGTACAAATGACTGATAAGACCTTTAAACTATTCAGAAAATAGATAAGGTTTAAGAAAGTATCTAAAATAAATAAATAGATAAATAAGGTTTAAGAAAGTATCTAAAATAACTATTATCATTTTTATTGTTGTGGAGATGTGTAATGTATAGACGAATTTCCAATTTCATTTTATGAATGAATTACCCCGATTGACCTGGGGTCAATCGAAGTAAATTGCGTTACGTTACATTGTGAAGTCCCAAAATCTATATTGTGACGTCAAAATTTTCCGGGAAAATTCACCAATTTGAAACTCGTCTATTATGGTCAAAATAATTAAAGTATAACTAATTGACCGTCGTGAATATCAATAAAAATGTCACGAGTGCCGAACAACGCAGAAGGATTTAACGAGTTTCAGAACTTGTTCTGCAACGAGTTAAATCCACTGTGTTGATCGACACGAGTGACATTTTTATTGATATTCATGACGGCCAATTAGTTATGCTTTTTATTATATAGATTTTCTAGTCAAAAACCGAGATTTTAGATGCGGATTATTTTTTTCATGTCAATACGCCAGTTGTTTACTTGACGACGACATTGAAGAGACACTGTGACGTCGCTTCATTAAGACGTCATCCAGTGACTANAAATCCTTTATTGTCACCGGTGACAATATGACATTTATTTAACTGAGAAAACTCGATATATCACCGCTATCTATATAATAATAAATTTAATCAATGCTGACATAAGAATTATTCATTTTATTTTGTCTATGGAGGTCTCTTGCTTCAATTGTGAAAAAGGTATTAAAGTATTGACACTTTAATGTATGTTTTGTTACTAAACTTTAATGAGGATAATTACAAAAATACCGAAGACAATTGTTAAGAGCCGTAATAGGGTCTGTAAGTCTCGTCATGTGACTCATGAGAATCCACGATAAACCGGCGATTTGAAAACGATTCCCGAAGAAACATGACGTCTGAGGATTATGACGTTCAAATTTTTGTTTGAAACGTCATATATCTTCGTTTAAAGTGTAACTTCCGGGTAGAGTTTTTGGTGCCGGAAGTTCCAAAATTTTACGAGACTTACAGGCCCTATCGAAAAGGAAAAAAAAAGTAGGTGCAAAACCAATGGAAAAAGTGTCAACCGCAATAGCGTCTGTAAGTTTCGTCTAATTTTAGGACTTCCAGGGACATAATTTGTACCCGGAAGTTGCATTTTTAACAGAAAAGCATGACGTTTCAAGCAAACAATCAGGACGTCATAATCCCAAAACGTCATATTTTGGCGGGAAACGTTTTCAATTTTGAATTTTATCGTGATTTCTCGGTGTCACATGACGAGACTTACAGACCCTATGGTCTTCACTTGATACAGGCATTCCAAATGAAAAGGTGGTTTAAGCCAGTTTCATGCTGCACTAACACCCCTCTCCTTTCCATCATGGTAGTATCCTGTAGCAGTTCCGTTAATTAGTTAAAGTAATCGATGATGTCCTACAAAAGTTTCATTGTAAAATAGGAAAAAGAAGGGAAACGGGGAATGTGTCAAAGAGACAACGACCCAAAGAGGAGTAATAACAACTCAAAGCCATCATAAGATATTCAAAGAACGGTGAGGAAACCCCACACCCAACGGCGGGTCGGAGTTGGCCCCTAAATAAAGAGTAATCAAGTTTAGCGAAATAAACATCATCCTAGACTCCCATAGACATATAGTGAACAGCTTGTTTAGATACACTGGGATATTAAACATAAAGAGTGAAAGAAAAGCAATAAGTATCATATGAAAAAGAAAGAAAATGGGGTAAATTTCAAGGAGACAACATTTCATCTCCAGGTTGAAACGACCCATAAACAAAACATCTAGGGGTCACTGCACGGCCTTACACGCAGTAAGAAACCTAAAACCATATAAGCAAGCCCTAAATGGCTCCAAAAAGTAAAAAGTATCCTCTCGGTTTAAATGATAGTATTTTGGGCCGAGGTAACATATCAAGAATATTTTCCATCAATATTATAAATATTGTTTAAAAATACGTAATAAAGGAGAAAAATACTGAAGTAACTGTAAATTTACTTTCTGCATATGACCATTTCGACAACTAATGTTTCATTAGTGCAGACGAAATCAGAACATTGGAAATCCAGAATTGTAAAGGTGTAACAAGCTTATAATCAAAAGGATTTAAATAGAAAACCAAACTCAGCTAAGAGCAGAGTTTTGCACAAGGGAGATAGTAAACGATCCGGCGGTAAACGTATCAATCGTAATAAACGAAAATATCACATTTTCAATGTCTGACCTCGTTACAATGTTTAAAAATAATGGTAGGCATAAACAGCATTTAAATTTATGTTCAATTCCTATTGTTAAATTTAATTCTTAAATGTAAAAATGCAATTCTATATTATATTACAGCCAAATGTATGGAGCTGCTGGAATAATCAATACATTTTGTTGCTACAAATTGTATCCTAAAATTGATAAACCTGAAGACCATAAAACATAGTTTCTTAATTTATCATATGTCAACAAGGGGATCGAGTTTATTCAGAGACTCAAATATTATAAGACTTATTCTTCCTTATTTTGAACCTTATAATATCTAATTTTTGTAAATGTTATTATCTCCCTCATGCACAGCTCTGTCCCTATCTGATTTTGGTTTTCTATTTAGATCGTATTTGTTCTCTTTCAGTTTTGAAACATCTTTGACTTTATGGTCTTCCAAACGTTTAGATTTTATTCTGCACCGAAGAGACATAAGTTGTCGAAATGCGCATATGCAGAATCAAAATTCACAGTAACTTCGGTATTTATTTATTTGATAATAAAGAACCCCCCTTATTTATTATACTTACAAAAAACCTACCAGATGCCTTATTTTTAATTATTCATCTGTTACATAGCTCTGTCCTTAGCTTATTTCAGTTTTTTTCTATTTAGATTTTATTTACGTTCTATTTATAATTCGTTCTCTATCAGTCTGTACACATATTTCGGTACATGGATTTCCGATATTTTGATTTTATCTTCACTGAAGAGACATAAGTTGTCGAAATGCGAATATGTAAATTAACAGTAACGTCGGCATTATGTTATTGATTTATCAGAAATTCTGACATTAATCAATATTCACCCTAGACGTGATATTGTGCAAGCTCGAAGTTTCGATATGAACCTAGTGGTCATGTTATAACAGGGGACCTTAACATCGTCCAGGACCGGTGGGTAAAAACTTTTCTTCAAAAAGGACCCAAATATCGTCCTCAGTCAAAAATCATTTGGAAGGACTGCCGTGAAGTCATTGAAAAAGCTGGCATCCCATTCTGTGAAAAGTGGTGTAAAAGAGAAAATGCGGGTAAAAAATCATTAGACACTTTCAATAACAAATACATGGAACTTGTTGATATTCGTTAATCATTTTGAAACACATTATAAACAGCCGAATACCATTTCTGCGATTTCAAAAATTAAAAGTAAGTTAAAAGATTTGGATAAAGAGTATTTATTTGTTCCGGCAGATAAAGCAGCCAATAATGTTGTCGTTGTGTGACGTCAGTATTTCATCGAGGTGCTTCGAAAAGAAATTTCCAATTTAAGTTCATTCCAAGCTACCACGTCGTGAGAAACACAAATAATTGAAGATCGTATGATAGCTATAGCTGAACTTAAAGCAACTTCTAATCATCGAAGCAATCCTACGATGTATTAGCTTCCTAAACTTCACAAAAGTCCTTTCAAATTTCGTTTTATTTCGGTATCAAGTAAATGTTCAACTATACACATTTCTCTTTTATTGAAAAGTTCAGTACCATCAAAATCTGGTCATTAATGTCACCAACAAATGTTATAAATACTCTTGGGGTGTTAAAAATTCGGTAGAAGTTTTAGAAAGACTTCGATCTGTTCATGAAGCATACACTTCTGTCGATAAGATTTTTCTAACCTTTACATTACCGCATACCCTTATCAAAGAAAAAATTTCGAATTTGATTAAACGGTCCTTCAGAACAATCAGGATGTACTTGCATTTGTTGCAAGACCTTTTAATCGCTTTTCAGTGACACAAACATGACAAATATATCAACTGGACTTTTCAAGATAGGATAAAGGCATAAAATTTTCTTCTTGATAATATTTCTCTTCGTTTCGCTGATACAGTCATTTCCTAATTGGTACCAGCTATGCACATCTTATAGCAGATAGCAGATTTATTTCTTTATTACCACGGGTCACTATTCATGGCAAAAATGTTAAAAAAGCCTTCTAAAAAGCATTAATGGATATTTTTAACAATACATATACATATTTGGACGATATTTTGGCTTTAATTAATCCTGAATTTTCTAAATTTACAGACGAGATTTACTCTGCAGAACTTACTTTAAATAAATCCAATAGCAGCAGCGATCATATCTCTTTTCTTGATTTTGGTTCCATATGCACGAGGATGTAGTGAAATGTCCTTTTGTATAAAACAACGGCAGCCTCTTGTATAAGAGGCTTTCATGTAGAAACAAATTTCCTTAGTAAGTCAATGTTTCTTGAATGAAATTTAGAGAACTAATTTATCTAATTATGAAATCTAAAATCTTGATGCAGAACTTTTTTAGTTAGACAAAGTTTTCGTTCGCTAAAGTCAGAAAGATGGCTAAATACTCGTGCATATCGAACAATCTGTGAAATGTAGACCCCGTAAGAAGGGACTTACAGAACATCGCTTTCGAAATGGGGAAATTTAACTATAGGGAAAAAGAAATCCCTTTTATCATAAATTTTAGTGCTTAACTTTCCTTGATTTATTGATATTTCAAGATCAAGAAAAGGAGTTTGATAGCTGCTGCCATTGGATTTATTTGAAGTAAGTTCGGCAGGATAAAATTTCGTCTGTAAATTTAGAAATTAGGGATTTTAAAATATCATCCAAATATCTATATGCACAGTTGGTACCCATAGGAATACCTATTTTTGCCGATAGACTGTTTCACTGAAACCATCCCTATCATTCTACAAATCGGAACGCGGAGGACTCTGTCAAACGCGGAGCCGGACAAAAGGACAGGTCTGTTAATTTATTATATTCTTCCCAATAACGCATATCTTTCTTTGTGGTTTTATGATCCTGATAACAAGGGATGATTAAGCTTTGTTGTGTTATTTTTAGTAAATGTGAGTATACAATATTTACGCTTTAAGCATTTGCACGTCAAAATCATTACCGAGTTTTGTAAACAATGTGTTTAAACAGCGAACTTGTCTATTTCTTCATATCTAGACCAGAAGTAAGTCATGGTTACTCATTTCCGAAGTATCTCTCCAATTTCTAGACCATAGTATCCTTCAGTGTCGTGCTATCCCTGTTTGAAACAGGTCGGGGTGCTAAAAATGAATAGATCGAACGTGGAGCTAAAAATATATTTGCTCTATAGAACAAGGAGTTAGGCTTTACTTATATTTTTAATTTTGAAAAAAAAATATTACTGACTGGATTCGATTTTTTTTTCAAATATATCATTATCTTCTTTTCAGTAAAATATATATATTTAATTTTATATCTCCTTTTCTCCTAATACGATAGACTATTTTATTCTCAAGATATTGCGTTTTAAATTATCAATAGTTGCTTCCAAACCAAATTTATAAAGAGATTGCTCTTAGAAATGTCGGCATTACCATGTAGCATTAAATAATCTCTCATTGTCGGAAAGAGCATTAAAATGATTCTAAACACTGATAAAGAAGACGTCGTAGTCAAATTAAATGATCGATCTACAACTTCATTGTCCGATTAAGGTCATGGTCACCCAGATAAGTATAGCGAACGTATGACCAGCTTTGACAAGACAGATACGAGCAAGATTTAACGACTGTTAAAGTGGAAAAAAATGCAAATATATTGATTTTTATTTTATATTGAGTCGGGTATACAGTTTTTGTCATTTGGAATGTAAACTTGCTATTGTAGATGTTTTTCAATACTACAAAAGTAAGCGGTCCCTATACGTTCGTCACCTGTTATGTACCTTCATGGGATATCTATAAAACGGTTTGCAGTTTGTGGTGTCTGTATGCTTGCAAATTTTGTGTTTGTAAAAAAAAACAAAAGTTGTTGGGGTTAGTAATAAAATATCATACATAATAGTTAATTGTAAAGATTAATTTAAAAGTAACCTGCTCGAAATGTTGACTAACATCACTAATTT
Organism: Modiolus philippinarum; assembly: GCA_002080025.1. NCBI lineage: Eukaryota > Metazoa > Mollusca > Bivalvia > Mytilida > Modiolidae > Modiolus > Modiolus philippinarum. The sequence continues at coordinate 51,577 of MJUU01023762.1, forward strand.
TTTATATCTGTGTAACTACATTTACACATCAATTCTGATGAATAAATTACAGACAGCATGTAAATTATGATTAAGGAAACAAACAAACAATTGAAAAAAAAACACACACAAATACACCCTCCAAAAAATTAAAACAAATAAACCTCTACCAGTGGAAACACACCTTGGCGTGGTTGGTAGGTGTTCTACAAACAAAATTCCCTTACAATCGATTGTAGACTATTTTATCGGTTAAATGTTCGGCATATTGTGTATCGTCCAATTTCTACATGACCGTACCTACCCAAAGACGCTAGTTGACGACTAACTGAATGCGGAAGCCGCTGGTTGATTTGATTTACGAAGTACAGCTGATGTTATTACAATATTAGTTTTGTTAAACAATGAATCAGCGGCGCGCGATGTACTTTGCAAACCTGCGAAATATATTTTGTTTTATTTCACGGTTCCTTTTATAACTAAAACCCAAAAGAGGTACCAGCTGCAAATCACTTATCATAATGTCTGCAGCGTACTGCCGGATTTACCTTTTCTTCAATTCAAATGGCTTGTGGAAGTCTAAAGACTCTCAAACAATTTAAATATGATTGGCATCATCATTTTAAGCATAATGGTTCTATTAGAAATAATTGAATTCAATGTACAATGGGCGTAATAATGTACAATAAAGTTGCCCTTTGTATTACATTATACTATTTGAGGCTTTTTCAGTTTCTAATTGACAGCATCATTCTTGATGTTGATTTTACAATGCTTAATTCGAGTGTAAGGTGGGCTTATATCGCTTGGCATCTGATGCGGAAACTGAAACACTGAATCATTGCCAGGGTATCTCCATTTTCAAAGTTGATCTGATTTGTTGTGTCTGCAATTTTAATCAACTCGAACATTGTTTGGGACCATCTGATTTCCAATCTTCTGCGAACAGAGAGAATATTTAACAAAATGTATCTTTGAAATGAAAAAATAAATGGATATGGAGTAAATGTACATGGGACAAAATCTCAATAATAACATGGTAAGATTAAGCAAATCGAACAACGCTTCCATTGTTATTCTTCATCTTGAAGTCACCGAGAGGCCCTCAACAAAGAGCAAACACTCTTACCTCATGGTAAGTTCAAGACGGTCCAAAGCATTGATTTGAGCGGAATCACTTGTTAAATGCTGAACAACGCTACATCCATGTATCCTTTTTGTTATGGATATGGGTTCGTCAGCAACATAGCATAAAGGGCGAAGTACTATTACAAACACTCTCATCCGTCCCCTACAAAGAAAACAATAGACAATACAAGATATAAACGACCACAGGGCACTCATCGAGTTGATTGTAAGAAACCTTATCAAGAAAAATCGGGAGTTGTGGGCAAAATATATATACAGCATCATTTTAATATAATAACCCCCCCCCCCATGCACCCCCACTTCCCAACCCCACCCATCTTTTACATCCCCTTTTCAAAGTAAAACATGTTAACACGAGCATACCCTGCACGCACTGGTGAAACAGGGCCCATTTTTAGACCCACCTACCAACATTTTGGAAAATTTCGTTTTTCGTTCAAGTTTTTTTTTGTCAGTAGCTTCAAAATATTGACCAAAAGCTTCCCAGTTATAAAAACGATGTATCAAATGATTGCTTATTGTATGAGCTTGACAAAGAGAACATTTTTTTGCGATTTATATGCCCAATACGTTCCATAGCGCCATTAAGCGTACCCCTACCTCTATGAAAAATTTACGAAAATTTAGATATTTTCATTGAAATTGCGTAAGTTTGAAGGTCTTAAGAACCCGAGTGCATCTCGATTCTAAATTCTAAGTGTTTTTAGTTTTTTTAATCTATTTTGTTGAACATAAAACATGTTAACATAATATTAACATATTTCTAATGACCAAAGTTTTATTTTCAAATAAACCAAATAAATGGATCTTTGAATATTTCCGATTTTGACTAAGTTTTGTCATTCTTTTGCCTTTTATTACTTTTAGCAAACAAACATTATTTATTTCCTTTATAACTATTACAAATAATGGCCATTCTTATGTAATATATACATCAAAAATCAATAAAACTTACCCCTACCCCAACTAATTTACTGTAAAATTGTCAATATTCTGTCAATGTTCGCATAAAAATAACCAGAACACGCAAAATTTGTGTTGAATATGACAATGTTGCATAAATTAAATCATATATAATATATTATATTTGACTCAATATTTTGCCTGAAATTGATGAAAAATGGGAATTTTCAACATTTCAGATTTGCCCAAATTTCACTGTTAAATCGTTATATATCCTAAATCTGGAGGATATATCTGCAGATATGCCATTTAATTGATCTTTGCGATACATTAGTTGTCTGAAAACATTGTTAAGAAACAGAATTTGTTTGATAACAAAATACCGAGGTTACTGATGTGATTCTAAATACCGAAAATCTTACCCCTACCCTAACAAATTTCCTTGTCAATTTTTTGTCTATGTTTGCAACAAATTAACTCAACACACGCAAAATGTGTGTTGAATATGACAATGTGGCATGAATTACATCACGATTTGGTAATTTAGCAGCCATTTGTCGACTTTTGTGCCCGAAATTTATAAAAAATGGAATTTTTCATCATTTCAGATTTGACCAAAGCCCGTCTATATCTGCAGATATGCCAATTAATTGTTCTTACGGATACATGTATTGTCTTAAAACAGTGTTTAGAATATCAAGGGGTGTTTAATGTGACTCTGAATAAAGAGAATCTTGCCCCTACCCCCCACAAATTTCCCTAAAATTGTCAATTTTTTGTCTATGTTCGCATAAAAATAACCATAACACGCAAAATGCGTGTAATATATGATAATATTGCATAAACTTTATCATGCTTTGATATTTAACAGCTATTTGTTGACTTAAACTCAATATTTGGCCCAAACTGGTGAAAAAGGGTATTTTCAACATTTCAGATTTGTCAAAAGTTCATTGTTTCATCGTAATATATGTCAAATCTGTCGGATTCATCTACAAATACGCCATTTAATTGTTCTGAGCGATACATTAGTTGTCTTAAAACACTGTAAAGAAAAACAAGGAGTTTTCAATGTGACTAAGTTCCGAAAATTTTATCCCTACTCCAAAAAAATATTGCTTAAAAATCCACAGCATATTCCTATCGAACATATATATGAACAAAACATACTTATGTTTTACTTTATTTTAAAAAATGCATTTTATATATCGCAGTATCCAATTTTAACGCCAAAATATGGGTAAAATTGTACATTTTGGGCGATTTTCGTGAAAAATGGGAATTTTCAGCATTTCGGGATTATACAAAATTCAAAGTTGAATTGTTGTATAACTGCCCATTAACCACGCACATGATCTTATTTGTGATATATGGCAGTCTCTGTGTATTTTAATGTTTGAAATGATATGTTATTGGACCTTAATGCAATGTTTAAGCTTTTCAAGCTGAATAAAATGAAATGAATTGTGTTAATTATTTGAGGTAAGGGGTAATATGTTTGTAATTTACTGTACTTAGTCTGAAATGTTTAAAAACACATTTTCTTATGGCTCAGATATAATGAAAAGTTATTTAATCAACATTTTCAAGTTATATATGAAAAAGAAAAGAAATGGGGTAAATGTCATGGAGACAACATCTCATATCCAGGTTAAAACAACCCAAAATAAAGCATCTAGGGGGTCACCGTACGGTCTTCAACACAGTGAGGAAACTCACACCATATATCAAGCACTAAATGGCCAAAAAAGGTAAAAAAGTGAATATATCAATGGAAACAAACCATATTCAATTTCATGAATTATTTGCATCTCAAAGTGAAAACAGCAGAAATTCTGAAAAACAGAAGATTCCCATTTTCAAGACATTTCGAGCAGTAGAGTCAAAAAGGACCTCTTAAAAAATTTAAATCTACTTAAATGATCTTCTGCATGTCAGCTTTAGTGAAATACACACTATAATTCTAATTAAACATTATTTTTGTTTATCATTTAGAGCCTGTATATTTCCGATTTTCCCTTAATTTGTTGGGTGAGGGAGCTAATTTTGACAAATCTAAATCTACAATACGTCTGAAACTAAAATGTTTGCACATGATTTGTTGCTAATTATAAAATATATATTCAGATTTTTTAGACCACAAAGTCAGAAAGTCGAAATTGTGAAAAAAATCTAAAATTCCGAAAATTCTCATTTTTAAAAAAATTTATACCGAAAATCAAAATTTTATGGACTTTAATGGTTTTATTTTCCAATGTTGTATCACCAATGATAAGTTAGGCATAAAACTAGATCAAATGACGAGGGTTGTTTATCTGAAAAGAATTGACAGCCTAAAATTGACATTTTTGCAATTTTTTGTAGGGGGAGGGGTACATTATTTGTATCCTCAGATCATCAAAATGGCGCATAGTGCCCAAATTTGAGCTCATTGTAAAGGATATTAAATTATCCTTAATTTGGTACCAAATTTCAGTACATATTATTTATCATTAAACAATTATGGAGCTTAATTGATTAAACCTAGGTTGAAACGAAACTACAAGAATTTTTCGTGTTCTACTATAAAAATGGCCCTATACTGTCTATGCGTGCAGGTTATGTTCGTGTTAACATGTTTTATTTTGAAGATAGGATATAGTAGGACTGAAAAAAATCGGTCTAGATGGGAAGTGGGGTTGGGGGGGGGTCTCCAATGTACCAATTAAAATGGTAAATGACCTCTGCCCTATTATATGTACGCGTAGTAGTCATAATATTTAAATACATTAAATAGAAAAAAAACAAGCAAAAATGAGTAGTAAAATTAAGAAAAAAAAGTTGAACTATTTAATAAATGAAAAAAAAAACCTATAAAAAGGAAAGGCGACTAAACTACGATTCTTGCATGTTTTCAATTAAAGAATAAAACGGGATATAAAAGTACCATAAAAATACACACGTGTGTCTATTTTAACCGTCTAAAACGTTTGTTTATTATGCCATTTGGTAGATTTTTTTTCGTATGGTTGTGTTTTTTTAAGGATCGTCAGGTTTTTGCTTGATATCATGCAATTGACTGCTTTGGGTTGTGATACGTTTCGTCACATACCAACTCCGTTTTATTTAGTATGACTGGAATTAGAAGGTTTAAATGTTGTAGAATGTTTTGTTATTTCGTACCATTACGCTTCCAAATACTTATCAAACGAAACGGCTTAAATAAATACTTTTGAGAACATATCTAAAATCAAAAGAAAACAGAACATATTACAAGACACAGGGAGGGGAAACAGGATGGAATAGGGGTCGTCAATACATCATTGTAACAACAGATTACGGTAACCTTATATAACATAAGGACTGAAATCGTTGAAATTTTACTGAGGTTCGTTGTCATTTGTGGCATGCACTTCCACTACCCGTTTTTTTTCAGGTGTTGTCTTTTTAGAACGTTATTACTGCATTTTTATTGAAATGATAATAAATAACAAAAGACCAAATTTGCCAGACTTTGAAAATCTAATTGTTGGAAATGCCTCTTCCACTCGTCCAATTAAAAACAAAACTTAAAACTATGGTTTCAATGTTGAAAGTTACTCTTTATTATGTAACTTCGGAATTTTATTATTTTAAAGAACAACTAAAAAAAAACTAATGGTCTTGGAGACTTTTTGAATTTATCGAAATTGGAATAATTGTTTTTTTTTTTATCCAATAGACCATTTGCCAGTTCTGCAATCAACAGAATGAACTTAGCAAAACCCAAAAGGGAGGTAATTTTTTTGAAAAATCTCAAGGGGACAGAATGGTTCCCTGCTTGTGAAAACCAACAAAAATATAAATCATTTTTAATTAAAAGTTATGATAGTTTAACCTTTAGCAGACGTGTAGTTGGCAACATAATTCAAAACCAAATCCAAAATGGCGCTTACCATTTTTTAAAGTGCTGCTTGTTTCAAGTAAAACAAATAACAGCTGTACAAACTTGAACTAAGACTAAGAAAGTATTTAAAAAATAGAAAATGTGCCAACTTACTGTAGAATATCATAAATATTGAGTAGGGAATTACTTTGTCCAGTCTGGCTATACACGAAGAACATGCTTCAAAACAAATGTGCATTTTTAATGTTTGTTTTTCCGGTGTAGGAGTTATTTCCCTTTAAAGGTCTGACCAAAAAAAAAACACAAAATTTGACTAGAACTGCCAAGAACTCCTGTAATTGGCAAATCATCTATTGGTGAAGATGAAAATATTGGCTTAAAGTACCGTTGCTATGTAGATTTCGGAAAATAAATAGTCTTTGAAACTTTCAGGAAATTTACCAAAATTGGAATCAAATATTTTTTGAAATCCGCATGTTGAAACTGATGTCTGAATTGAAACAAATATTAAAATTATGGTGAGGACGTAGAATAAAAAAATGGCATGCAAGGTTTTTGAGACTTTTAGGAGATTTACCGAAATTGACATAATTTTTTGTAAATCCAATTGGTGAAAATGTTAGTGGTAATTGAAACAAATTTTAAAAGAGTGTTTGCTGGAAAAAAATCCAAAATAAGTGGTCTTTTAGACTTTCAAGAAATGTACCAAAATCAAAATAAATTTCCTTTCGAATCCAATTGATAAAAATATATGCCTTAATTGAAACAATAACTTTAAGTGTAATTTCTAGGTATAATTGAAAAAAAGTGGTCATTTTCAAAAAAAAAAAAAAAAAAATGGACACGGGTTATGTATTCCGGTATATGCATGAAATCATTATGCTAAACTCCTCACAGGAAGGGTTCTTGATGGAAGCTGTATACTGAGGGTACATAACTTACTTTGTCGGTTGGTAAGAGTCTGGAGCTGGCATGTCAGTTGACTGCTAGTAGTCTCTCGTGATTTCATGTTTATGTCCGTATATTTAGTTCTTTCAGTTTCATTTTTCACAATTGACTCAGTCCTGTTGCCAACTGAATTTTACTGTTGTTATGATTGTTTTTTGATTTATCACATTGACTATAGGGGGAAGGTTTGGGCCCAATAAAACTAGTTTAACCCCGCCGCAGCAGGTTTGCGCCTGTCCTAAGTCAGGAAATTTGTTAAGCCTTTCTGTGTCTTTTCTGTTTATGTATTCTTGTATATGCATGAAATCATTATGCTAAACTCCTCACGGGAAGGGTTCTTAATGGAAGCTGTATACTGAGGGTACATAACTTACTTTGTCGGTTGGTAATAGTCTGGAGCTGGCATGTCAGTTAATTGCTAGTAGTATTTTCTGATTTCATGTTTATGTCCGTATATTTAGTTCTTTCAGTTTCATTTTTCACAATTGACACAGTCCTGTTGCTAACTGAATTTTACTGTTGTTACTATTGTTTTTTCACATTGGCTAGGGGGAAGGTTGTGGCCCAATTAAACTAGTTTAACCCCGCGGCAGCAGGTTTGCGCCTGTCCTAAGTCAGGAAATGTATTAAACCTTTGTGTGTCTTATCTTTTTTCTAGTTAAGTTTACTTTATGTCTATAGGAGTCTAGGATGATGCTTGTTTCGCTGAACGTGATTACTCTTTATTCAGGGGCCGACTTCGACCTGCCGTTGGGTGTGGGATTTTT
>MJUU01023762.1:59359-97702 GCA_002080025.1 Modiolus philippinarum
TTTTTCACCGTTCATTGAAGATCTTATGGTGGCTTTGTTATTACTCCCCTTTGGGTCGTTGTCTCTTTGACACATTCCCCGTTTACCTTCTTTTTTTAGTCTTTGAAACTTCAAGAAACTTACTAAAAGTTGAATAAATATTTCTGAAATCCAATTGGTGAGAATGTTTGAGGTAATTGAAGCAATTTTTAAAAGTATGGATCCTAGGCCATCATACCAAAAATAAGTGGTCTTTGATACTTTCAGGAACTTTACCAAAATTTGATTCTCATTTTAAAATTTGAGGTATTCAGAAGTATTTACAGTGTGGAAATCGATATCTTTGGCATCTTGTTTGCACCAAGAACATTAACAAGAAAAACTGCGAAAGCTTATTGCGTCAAATATGCAACAATGTTATTAGAAAATTAAGACATTTAATGCAAAAATGCAGGAGTTCGCGTCCAAAAAAGTGCGGCTGACGGACGGACAAGCAGACAGAAAGACGAACGGACGGACAGACAGACAGATGGATGAACGGACGGATTGATTTAACGGATGGACGGACGGAAGGGCGGACGGAATTACAGACTACGAGAGGGGAAAACTACAATTTCCCTGCACTTTCATTTGAACATAACAGTGTTTATGTACACATCCTCTTTATTTTGTGGAAATAAGTGAATATAAGATACTTCTGAGATGAGAATGATCATATAGTGCTTTTTGTAATAACTTGAATAACCATGTCTGTATTGTTCAACTGAATATGTGTGTCCATTTTTTTTTTACTTTTCTTTTCCTCACTCAAATGATATTTTCGTTTCTTTGTGTTTCCAATGTTGCTATTGTCTTTTCATTATTCTTTTAGGACTAAGAACTCGGTTTTCTCTACATTTCCATTCCAGTCATATAGTTTTTTTCTGCCAGTTTTATAATTTTTTAGATCAAAGTAGACAACAAAAACGTTGCAATATTAAAATTCCAATAAGAAAGCAATTATAAGAAAAACGGTTGTTTCTCATTCAACGATTTTTTTTGTACTAACGCTTTTAATATTAACTTGATTTACCATTCCAGGCACACAGTTTTTTCGACTAGTTTTCCATTATTCAACAATATAAATAGACAACTGAAGCATTGGAACATTAAATTCATAGTGAAAAAAAATACTGAAAAAACGGTTGTTGCTCATTCAACGGCTTTCTGTCATAACGTTTTTGGTAATAACGCCTTTTAGCTCACCTGGCTGTGCCAGGGTGAGCTTTTGCCATCACTTGGCGTCCGTCGTCCGTCCGTCCGTCCGTCGTAAACTTTTCATTCAAAGATCTTCTCCTCTGAAACTTTGTCACAATAGTCCTTGGGTGGTCCCCTTTAAAAAATGTAACCTGCATGTCTGTACCTAATCCAAGATGGCTGCCAGCGGGGAACATAGTTTTAACATTGGACCCTATGGGAAAGACATTCAAAGATCTTCTCCTCAGAAACTACTAGTCCAATTCAAACTTAACTTAGTCACAATGGTCCTTAGATAGTCCCTTCCAAAAAAGGTCTCCGGCAATTGCGTACCTTATCCAAGATGGCCGCCAACGGGGAACATAGCTTTAACATTGGACCCTATGGAAAAGACATTCAAAGATCATCTTCTCAGAAACTACTAGTCCGAATAAAACTAAACTAAGCCACAACGGTCGTTCGATGGTCCCCTACAAAAAAGGTATCCGGCAAATCCGTACCTAATCCAAGATGGCCGCCAGCGAGGAACATAGTTTTTAACATTGGACCCTATGGGAAAGACATTCAAAGATATTCTTCTCAGAAACTACTAGTCCAATTATAACTAAACTTAAACACAATGGTCCTTAGATGGTCCCTTCCAAAAAAGGTATCCGACAGGTCCGTACCNAATCCAAGATGGCCGCCAGCGGGGAACATAGTTTTATCGATGGACCCTATGGAAGTTACTTTCAAAGATCTTTTTCTCAGAAACTACTAGTCCAATTCAAACTTAACATAGTCACAATGGTCCTTAGATGGTCCTTTCCAAAAAAGGTATCCGGCAAACGCGTACCTTATCCAAGATGGCCGCCAATGGGAACATAATTTTAACGTCGGACCCTATGGAAAAGACATTCAAAGATCTTCCCAGAAACTACCAGTCCAATTATAACCAAACTTAAAACCAAACTTAGACACAATGGTCCTTAGATGGTCCCATCCAAAAAAGGTATCCGGCAAGTCCGTATCTAATCCAAGATGGCCGCCAACGGGAAACATAGTTTTAACATTGGACCCTATGGGAAAGACATTCAAAGATCTTCTTCTCAGAAACTACTAGCCCAATTCAAACTAAACTTAGTCACAATGGTCCTTAGATGGTCCCTTCCAAAAAAGGTATCCGGCAAGTGCGTACCTTATCCAAGATTGCCGCCAACGGGGAACATAGCTTTAACATTGGACCCTATTGAAAAGACATTCAAAGATCATCTTCTCAGAAACTACTAGTCCAAATAAAACTAAACTAAGCCACAACGGTCCTTAGATGGTCCCATCTATAAAAGGTATCTGGCAGGTATGTACCTCATCCAAGATGGCCGCCAGGGGGAACACAGTTGTAACATTGGACCCTATGGAAAAGACTTTCAAAGATCTTCTCAGAAACTTTAGTCCAATTAAAACTAAACTAAGCCACAATGGTCCTTAGATGGTCCCTTCCAAAAAAGTTATCCAGTAGGTCAATACCTCATCCAAGATGGCTGCCAGCGGGGAACATAGTTTAACATTGGACCCTATGGTAAATGCATTCAAACATCTTCTCCTCAGAAACTACTTGTCCAATTAAAACTAAACTTAGCCACAATGGTCCTTAGACGGTCCCATCCAAAAACCAAAAAAATTATCTGGCAGGTCCATACCTCATCGAAGATTATTCTTTCGTTCTTCGAAGTTACGTCTCGGTTGTTACTACCTTTACCATATCAGTTACATGGTTTTTTTCTGCCAGTTGTATAGCTTTTCAAATAAAAGTTGACAACTAAAACATTAAAATTCTATAATGAAAACAATTATTACTTATTACAAAAACGTTTGACAATTATTCAACAATCTTTGTAATAACTTGATTTACCATTATATTAGTTTTACATTTATTCATCAATATAAGTAGACAACTGAAACATTGAAACATTAATTCCACAGTGTAAAAATTTCACAAAAGTTGTCACTCCTTCTATGGCTTTCTGCGCGAAACCACTTGATTTGCCATGTTTAGTGTTGTTAAACAGTATATTTGTGTCTATTTGTTCTTGTCAGTACCTTGCTTAAGTGTTGTCTTTGTTTCATGGTGTTTCAAATGTTTTTATTGTCTTTGGATTATTTTTCTTAACTGACAGATCAGTTTTCATTTACTTTACCATACCAGTTATATCGTGTTTGTCTGCATTTTTTTTTCATTTTTTTAAAGTAGACAACTAAATCATAGAATCATAAAAAATTCCATAGTGAAAAAAATATTGAAAAAAAAGTTGTTTATCACAAAACGGTTGTCACTAATTCAACGTTTTTTGCAATAACGCTTTCTGTAATACAATGTAACTTGATTTACCATACCAGGCAAACAGTTTGTCAGCTAATCATATGTTATTCGTGAATAAGAGTAGATAACTTAAGGAATGTAACAAGTATTACATAGTGTAAAGAATTATCACAAAACGGCTGCTACGATTTTCTTTTATCAGAAATCTGGATGAGTATTACATAAAACGGTTGTTACATTCGTAACGCTTTTTGTAATAGCTTGATTTATGATATCGTTTTCATAGTTTGTTCTGCTAATGTTACTTTTTTCATTAATAAAATAAGACTATTGAGGCATTTGAACATTAAAATTTTATAGAAAACATTATTACAAATACGGTTGTTTATTACAAAGACGGTTGTAACTGAGCCTACCTACCAGACCAAAATTTGGAGCGAGGTATTAATTTATCTTTCCAAGTGATCAGATCTAAGGCCAACGAAGATATCAAAATATTTTGATATGCAACTTTAAAACCATAGTTCCCAAGGGCGAACACATGTCTATTTTCCAGGATTAGCCTCCTATTGCGGCCTCCAGAAAAGGGAATAACACCTTGTAACTAGCTCTTTCAAGACTAAATTTCTAATTCCCCTTTAACTGCAATGGCATTAGACAATGTAGGCAATGTCGCTGTCTAATTTGTTCTTTTACTGGGGAAACAAATGAAGTATTTGAAATTGCTTACGTTTTCAAAATAAAAAAAAAGTTTTAAGTGCACTACTTGGAACGTAGTGTATACTGTTGGCTGTAAACGATGCAAGATGATCTATGTGAATGAGACTTGTCAAAGATTTGGGTGGTCACTTAGCTGAACATAATCAGAATGTCGACAATAAAAATCATAGCCTTTTTCGGCGAGCCAACCATAGTATACTTGAAATGCATGCAACTGTCCTTTTAAAAACCAGTGCGGGTCGGAAACAGTAATTCTTTAACAAAAAAAAATGTACTGTTCGACCCTTTGGCATGAACGCTATGAAACAGTCGATTTTATTATCCTACATCTTAATTTGAATCTACACGTTTGCATAGTACAGATTACAAATGTTTTTATTTTCATTTGATTATGTTCAGGATTGTGCATAATTTACAGATAATTTCTGTTACATGTCAATTGGTAGATTTCTTTTGTAACATACTTCTTCGATTGTCTGATGGTTGCCACCAGTTGAAGGCTATACTGACCGAAACGTTGGATTCTCGGCCATTTTTTTTTTACATTATAAGTTATTTTTTAATTTGTACATTTTTTGTGTATTTTTACCTTTCAATTGTGGCCTACTTTATATATATCGTTCATGCGAGTTAACCGCTGGACATTGCACAGCATCTCATATTTGTTTAAATTCACATTTTTAAAGGCAGTCAGTATTCTATTTAGGACCGATCCACAACGAAAATAGGAAATTTATTCATATGCCGTTTGCTAACAAAGTAAAATATGCCATTAACATCAGCAATTTTTTTAATCGCAATGAGGTCACTTCCAAAATCCCTCCTTCAATTTAAACCTATAGAATCTACCGCTATACAAAGACCTTTTGCAGGAGATTTTTTAACAATAAAAAGGCATTGCAGGACATTGAGAATTTTCTTAACTCTCCTCTAACACTCTTCCGCCTCATTTTTTACAGTCCCTCTGGACATGTCATTACCGGCATTTTAAAGATCATTGAAAATAAATACCAATGACCCGAAATTAATAGAAACACAGCATATAAATTGGAATTTAGATTTAAAGATCGTTATTGACGCTGTTAAAGATTACACCAGAGCTTCGTTAAAAGAGAGACGGACCAAGAACCAGAACTTGAGTCCTAGATTTGGTAAGATCCATTCGATCTTCAGTGAAGAGACGGGTTAACAAACTACGCAGAAGTCTGTATTTGAAGGTCACAAAGCCAGTAAGTGCCTCGCTACATTACACGACAAATATGTTGTGCCTGCAGTCAAAGCTTCTTATAACATCTTTTGTATATAAAGCACATTATTACAACTGCCTCATTAAAGAACTGATCACAATACAGCGGGTAGTGGCACATACAAAAGAGCTTCCTTTAACTAAGATGAAATCCTTTCCAATCACAGGTCATTCATGTCCAAATTGAATATCCATACTAAAAATAACAACCAAGACCTGTCATACCTATATTTGGTACCAAAATTACACAAAAATCTATATAAGATACATCGCAATTTCTTCATCTTACTCAACTACTCTATTGTCTATTGAACTCACTAAGATTTTGTCTGTATTCAAAGACAGGCACCAAGCATACTGTGAAACTCTTCATGCCCGAAGTGACATAAATCACATGTGGATACTGAAAAATTCGCAGGATTTATTGAAGAATCTTGACTCCCGTTCATGTTCTCAAATACATTCTCTGTAAACATATGATTTTCCACATTATATACCACGCTTCCTCTTGACAAACTAAAATCACGAATCAAAGGTATTATTCAAAAAGCATTTGGCAATTAAATAGAATATGTTGTATTAGGATATAAATCCACATTTTTTTTCTTTTTCAAAATAAAAAAAAAATAAAAAAAATTAAAAGGAAAAGTATGCTACTATGAAAAACAGGTGTACAGTATGCTTGATTTTCTAATTGATAATATATTTGTCTCATTTGGAGGTGCTATTAATTACTTACAAGTAAGCATACCAATGGACACTAATTGTGCTTCTCCACTCGCAGACTTGTTTTTATATTCGTACGAGACTTAATTTTGTCAGGGTCTCTTAAAAGATCATAAAATGAAAGATCTTAGATCCTTTAATCTCACTTACAGATATATTGATGATGTTCTTTCCATCAATAATGCATGTTTTGTTAAATGGATCCCATTAATATATCCACCAGAACTAGAAATTAAGGAAAGGACAGAAACTACTAGGTCTACATCTCTTTGGACTTGCATCTCGAATATGACGAAAATGGTCATCTCAGTACTGAAACTTAAGACGAAAGGGACATTTCTAAATTCAAGACTATCAATTTCCAAGACATGGGCAGTAATTTTTTAGCTTCTCCTGTTTACGGAATGTATTTGTCAAATCATACAGACTTTCTCATAAGATATAGTTATCTCTGTGACCGCCTTATTAATCAAGGCTTCAAAAAATTCCGTCTCATACGATGATTGAAAAAAATTCTTTAATAAGAATCAGTCCCTTGTAGGGTAAAAAATTGAAGTTTCGGTTCGAACACTGATTCAAGATTATTTTTTTTTTACTAAATACTGGAATGATCATTTCTTTTAACTGTCTACGACCTTTCAATAGCAGTTGGTGTTGAGTTGCTACCTGACGAAACCACAATGAAAGGGGAGGTTTGGCACAGGATTAACCAACCATTTCCTTTGAAATGCCTGTACCAAATCATGACCATTGCGGTAGACATTTTTTCCGATGGTTTCCACATGATTTATCTTTTGTATCATGGACTTCGGTTCTTGAGCTCTGTGTTCGGTAATTTTGTTATACCATATTGTATTATATTCTTTTTTATTCGTGTTGACGAAGCAGATTAAATTTATATAATATAATTGCAATAAATGCGTGTAGTTCGTCTTACACCATCAATCTCCATGTGTAAGAAAAATCTTGCATAAAAAAATCAATGGAATCTATTGTCCGAGAGAAAACGAAGTGCTGTCGTAGATATGTCTTGTTCTTTCGGAGAGACGTAAATACAGTTAATTATTATGAACATGTTTAGTTTGAATAACTTTAAATGTCTTGTTCATCAATTCTTGTCTACTTTCAGATCAATCTTGTGTTCTCTTTGTCCGATATTTTTGACAAATTTCAAATCGCGTATGACGCAAAACCAATTACAGACTTTTACATCGGAAATATACTAGCAGAGAAACCAAGGTGGGCATTTGATTGGTTGACTTCGATCAATTTTATTCCGCCCTTTAGTGACCATTACTTGAGCAGGTATGTTAATGTACTAAAAAGCTTTTCAGAAAAAGATAAATGAAGTAATTTATGCTATACAGTCCGCCAAAAGTTAAGCATCACCTTACTTTTGACATGAACATCATTTTTGAAGCCGTAATGAGGTAAGATGTTTTGGTTCAAAATACTAGGCATGAGATAATTTTGATATTTGAATGTCAAACTTAAATCATGTTTCATACTGTTGTCATTATGTGAAAAGTACTGAAATTATGCACAACACAATTTAATGACAAAATATGGTAGTTTTGAACAGAAAAATAAGTTTCAGTTCAATGCGTGAATTGTTATTGAAAATCATTATTGTTATTCTTGATACGAAGGTAAAACACCAAAAAGCATTCATATTTGTGCTTTAAGTGACAGTTGTAGATAATCCGGTTGATATTTAAATACAGAGGAAATAATCAAATTTTACGACATTTCAACACATGGATTTTCTGAATTTTACCATTAAATTAGGGTTCAATGTTAGGGCTATTCGTAAGACGGGCATAAACTTTAAATCTTTCGAGCAAGAATTTTGATGATTAGGGCCCCGCATCGAGATGCGGAAGCCCTATAGTTTTCACTTTGTCCGTCCGTCCGTCTGTCCGTCAACAATTTTTTTGGTCGCAGTTTTCTGGGTTTTTTACAGGTGGGGATGATTTCATATTTGGTCTGAAGCTTTATAATAATGACTTGTACCGTTTAAGCAATTTTTAGGTTTGCCGTGTCACTACTTCCTGTTTGCCGATACTTTAACCTTTTATTATACCTATTTATCGATGAATTTTTTTCGTCAAAGTTTTCTGGGCTTCTACATGTGAGAATGATTTCATATTTGGTCTGAAGCTTAATGATGATGAGTTGTACCGTGTAAGCTATTTTCAGGTTTGCCGTGCCACTACTTTCTGTGTGCCGATACTTTAACTGTTTTATATACCACTCTGTTGATGAAATTTTTTCGTCAAAGTTTTCAGGGCTTCTACAACTGGGAATGATATGATATTTAGTCTGAAGCTTCATGATGATCGGTTGTAACGTGTAAGTTATTTTCAGGTTTGCCATGCTACTACTTCCTGTTTGCTGATACTTTAACTTTTTATCATACCACTCTATGGATGAAAATTTTTGTCAAAGCTTCTTGGCTTCTACAACTTGGAATGATATGATATTTGGTGTAAAGCTTCATGATGATGAGTTGTATCGTGTAAGCTATTTTCAGGTTTGCCATGCCAATATTTCCTGTTTTCCAATACTTTTTAACTTTTTATTTTAAAATATTTTCATAAACAAATGATGATAATTTGGTACAAAGGAAGTGACTGCCTATTGTGGGATCCTCCTGCGTTCAACAGTACCTCTAGTTTTGATAATCTTTAAAATTTTAAAATCTGAGTTTTTATTGTCATGTCAGAACAATACCTGTCGTTTTCAAAAAATGGTGAAATTCCACATTTTTATTACCGTACAGGCAAGTACAAATACAGAATAAAAGAAAGAAAGACTTTTCATTGTTACGAGTGCCACGCGAGAAGCAAAACATATTATCCTTTCAAAGCACCTGATTATACATACAGTTTTGTTGGATCAAACTTCATCGTAGTTTTGTCCTTAGATATATTTGATATTACTGATCATTCGGATTTCGTTTGGTTTTATGCATTTTAAATATTTTTGAAATTATGGATTTCCCTTGTTTAGGTTCTAGTGCTGCTGATGAGGAATTAATTTCCGAAATGGCCATACAGCTCATTAAAATTATTGCAGTTGGAGTTTACATATGTGTTATGTTCTCATGTTCATTTACTCCATATCCTTTCGTAAAATATTCTTATATTTTAGGTGTAACGTTCCTGTTCAATTTTTTTCATTATCCGCGCACTTTTCTGAAGAAATTGCGGGGATATTGTTTTGGCCCCGTTCGTCCGTCCGTCTGTCCGTCTGTCCGTTTTAGAATTGTTGCATATATGCCGCAGATGCGCAATAAGCTTTCGGATTTTTGATATTGGTCTTGGTTCAAACAAGAGGCCCCAAGATGTCTAATTTGACAACTGTGAGCTTGTCAGTGGAACTCCTCCTTCATTTTTGGATTAAATGTTTTGATTTTGTTATAGAATTGTCGCATATATGCTGCAGATGCGCAATAAGCTTTCGGATTGTATAAATTAGTCTTGATTCAAACAAGAGGTTATTAAAAGAGGCCCCAAAATGTCGATTTTGACACATGTGAGCTTTTCAGTTGAACTCCTACATTTTTTGATTTATGGATTTAATTTTGTTATAGAATTGTTGCATAAAGTCTGCAGATGTGCAATGAAGTTTCGGAATTTTGATTCCGGTTCCAACTTTGGTAAATTTCCTGAAAATGTTAAAGACTCATATTTTTTAACTTTTANCATATGCTTTCATTTTTTTACAAGATAAAAAAAGAAGGGAAACGGGGAATGTGTCAAAGAGACAACGAGTTTGGAAAAAATAAAATTTTGAATACTTAGAATTCTGAAATATGATTCCAATTTTGGAAAATATCCTGAAAGTCTCAAAGAACACTTATTTTTTGGAATTCTACCTAGCAACCATACATGTAGTAATTTGTTTCAATTAGGACTAACATTTTAACCACCTGTATTTCAAAAATATTTGATTTCAATTTTGGTAAATTTCCTGAAAGTCTCAAAGACCACTCATATTTTGGAATTCTACCTAGCAACCATACTATTAGGATTTGTTTCTATTAGGGCAATCATTTTCACCAATTGAATTTCAAAAATATTTGATTCCTATTTAGTAAATTTCCTGAAAGTGTCGAAGACCCCTTATTTTTTTGGAATTCTACCTAGCAACCATACCGTTAGGATTTGTTTCTATTAGGGCAATCATGTTCACCAATTCGATCTAGAAAATATTGGATTCCAAATTTGGTAAATTTCCTGAATGTGTCAATGACCACTAATTTTTTGGGATTCTAACTAGCAACCATACTGTTAGGATTTGTTTCGATTAGAGCAGTCATTTTCACCAATTGGATTTTCAAAATAATTGATTCCAAATTTGGTAAATTTAAGTCTCAAAGAAAACTCATTTTTGGAAATTCTACCTAGCAACTGTATATCCTTTTATTCTTTCTTATTAAAAATAGTGACTATCAATAATTTTTTTTGAAAATGTTGAGGAAAATTACCCCAAAGGTCTATAACAACTGTTTTCTGTGTCAAACAGGTGAGTGCGGGGATGGCCATCCTTTCTGATGGCACCACTTCTAGTTTGTTTTGTCTTTGTGATGTCTCGATTTGTACAATATCTGAACTGTTGTGTGTTTGGATTTTTGATTTAATGTTTTCCCCTTTATATTCTTGCTGCGGTATTCGATTATGTATCCAAAATATCTTAACCATTTGAATCTATAATTGCCCGAGGTTAGCGCAAAAAAATATTTACCAGCGGTATTTCTGCTGAGGGAGCCCCATCCAAGTTTTCCATAAAGTGGGGCCTTGAACCAATTTTTTAAAAACCTATCAATTTTTTATTTATATTTATTTATATTTTCCAACCAATGACTCCCCAATCTGCCACTGGTTGCCATGTTTGGTTTATTTTGAATTCGTGATTGCGAACACTGAATAAATGAATGAATACGTTTCTTGCAAAAGGCACAAACATGCTATGGCAAACATAATCAAATTGCAATATGTAACAATAAAGAATGGATAGCAGAGAATAATAAATAATTATGCAGATAATTGATAAATATCAGGCAATGATAAATGATCTGACAACCCAAGCTGCTATCAAATTACTACATAATTTAGTTTTGGCAATTTTTTTTAAAGCTTTCAGAAATGTATAGAGTTGGAAAATGTTTGAAAAATGATATCTGGGCAAAAATCGAATTCTGCAAAATCTGTTATTTAAACATATTAATACAGAATAATACTCATCTTCTGCTACACAATATTGCAACACATACATGTACTAATCCGGTTCTTCTTCTCAATATTATCATACCTTTCAGTTTCAATACTTAATTTAAGCGTGTCACAAAGAAATTTGGTTAGCAATGAAATGTTACAGTTGAAATCAAGTTTAAGTTAACTCTTTCAGCCAAATGATAATTAATGTTTTTTGTAAATTTAAAGTTTAATAAAATTATCTAAATTCATATTAACAACTTTTCAAAAATGATAATATAATCGATACATAGCGATAATAAAATGTGTTCATTAGATGCCCTATTGATTGTCCCATTATTTGCATCATCATACAAGACATTCTAAGTATTTTAACCTATAGGAGGTCGTTGAGTAACAATATGATTACTTTTTTTTTCAAAATTCTATGTACCTCACCCTACAAAAAAAAATTATAGGAACATTTTTACCTAATTTTAAGACACATTTACGAATTCGATGTAAAATAAGTACAACATCACCTGCACGATTGAAACCCCATATTTATGACGCATAACTTAAAACGGATCCAACCATGATATCGAAACGACATAACTTTTATTCCGTTGTCGTCACATATAATTGATTTACGGTAGTAGACCTAGGTTAAGGGAAATAACCCTTAAAATCAGTAAGACGTTTGAAACAGTCGGTTTTCAGCGATGTTTTTAAAGCATTGATTAGAAGAAAAATTAAAATCATCTATGTTACTCAGAAGCTTAGAATACCTTTATAAATATGTTAAAAAACGAACATACAAGTGATTTTAACGAGTTATGTCCCTTACCCTTGGTCTACCTCCTTAAGGGAAGATATAACGAAGACAATGCTTTAGAACTCTGTTGAGTTTGTAGAAACTTTCCATTATACTGGAGTAACATGCCAAGGTAAACGAACGATTTCACAAATTTAAGCTAAAAGTAGAAACTTTTTGGGCCCCAGTTTATCAGATATTTCCACAATTTTAGTTTGTATTTGTATATTTTTACTATATTTTTCCCCTCAATGGATTTAGTCAAGCAGTATATTTTATATATGTGCATTTCAATTATGTTTTTTTCAAAAGAATATATTTGTACACTTATGAATATTTAATATTTTGAATGATAG
The DNA here is from genome assembly GCA_002080025.1 of Modiolus philippinarum. Taxonomy (NCBI): domain Eukaryota; kingdom Metazoa; phylum Mollusca; class Bivalvia; order Mytilida; family Modiolidae; genus Modiolus; species Modiolus philippinarum. The sequence continues at coordinate 71,934 of MJUU01023762.1, forward strand.
AGTGTAAATTGAAGCGTGTAACAGTTGATCTAAGGGACAGTGAGAATGAATCTCAAGATGTGTAGAAGTTGATGTAAGAGTTTGACAGTATAGAAGTCAGTGTTATGGTATTTAAATGTCTTTATATATTCTGTTCTGCTACAAAAGAAAAAAAAACTAATTACACTCGTAATGAAAATTACTGTCCACCGGTCTCTATCCATTACGGACTGACACAAGGTTAAGTGTGCTTTTTAAGTCACAAAACCGTATAGCGATTTTTTCGCGGGGTGCAAATTGTGGCGTATTTTTGAGGTTCTGTTGAAACCGCCAAAATAAACTCTGATAAAATTTAAGATTCAAGAAGATCCCTGTTAACACACAATACCAAGGTTCATTATGCATATGTTATAATTCAATCGGTCATTCTTTTTTTTCAAATATCGGTATTCTCTTACCTATTCAGTTTTAAGTTAAAAATAACAATATTGATTTATTTCCTACAGCGAATTTGTACAATAGGAAAAATTAAAGGATATGGAGTGAATGTACATGTGACAAAAACGCACACGATACATAGAGAACTCCAGTTTGCGAAGGAAAGGGTTTTTATTCCTGTGTACATCTTGATGTCGCCTGAGACTCTTCAACTAGAGGTGAACAATATTCACTCCTATGTTGTTTATATTGATATGACGATAGATTTTGATAAAAACGCATTGTTTTACTCGACGCACGAGAAATTTTAAAATACAATTAATGAAACGAAGTCCTATTAAATCGTCTGCTGTCTAGCTTCTTGATGTCGTTATATCTTTTGACATAAACGTATTACACTTATTGAATGGCACAATCTTTTTTTCATTTACACAATGGAGGGTCGAAAAAAGAGTTTGGGTAAACCTCATTTCAAATTTGATTTTATTTGAGTAATGGCGCAAGTAACAATCATAAGTGGTATTCAGTTGATCAACAGACAGGTGTTTATCTACACAAGCGTATTTAGATAAGCAAAACTCTTCGCGAAAGCTGTATACTGAGGGTACATAACTTACTTTGTCAGTTGGTAATGGGTCTGGAGCTGGCATGTCAGTTAACTGCTAGTAGTCACTGTGATTTCATGTTTATGTCCGTATATTTGGTTCTTTCAGTTTCATTTTTCACAATTTACTCAGTCCTGTTCCCAACTGAATTTGACTGTTATTACGATTGTTTTTTATTTATCACATTGGCTTTAGGAGGAAGGTTTGGGCCCAACAAAACTAGTTTAACCCCGCCGCAGCAGGTTTGCGTATGTCCTAGGTCAGAAAATTTATTAAGCCTTAGTGTGCCTTGTCTGTTTTCTAGTTAGTTTACTTTATGTCTATTGGAGTCTAGGATGCTGTTCATTTCGCTGAACTAGATTACTTTTTAATTAGGGGCCGACACCGACCTGCCGTTGAGTGTGGGGTTTCCTCACCGTTCATTTAAGATCGTATGATGGCTTTGAGTTGTTATTACTCCCTTTGGGTCGATGTCTCTTTGACATATTCCCCGTTTCCCTTCTTTTTCTATCATTCAATCAAATGTAAATAAGGGAAGAAATTTTACTGATAAACTGCCTATTAAGAAAATTATATTTGTCATTGATTCGATATTGACAAATTCGAAAAAAATTAGGAAGGAACTTTTTAGGGACGTTAAAATTCCTCGAGTTATCCGACATATCAACTATCTGAGATCAACACATGAAAGCTAAAATTCAATATTGTTAATGGAAATTTGCCGAGACTTCAAAAACTTCGAACCATCCCAGATGTCGACACAACCGAGGACGACACAGCTGTTTACGAAAAACTATGAAAAACTTCGATTGAAAATATCAACAAAGGAAAATGATTATGGACACTAGACTAGCTAGACCACCATTTTTTTCTCTAAGCTTTGCACAACCACCAAGATAAAGAACACCACAATTTTAGCATACATTTTTACCTAAAAACGCCCAAATGTACACCTACTAAAATACGCCTTATACGGTATACGGTATAATGATTGGAAATTCTATTTGACAAGGTTTGATATTCATTATGACTCACTGATTAGTTCTTATAGTAAGAATACGAAGTAATATTGTTTTAGTCACTAATGAAATTTGTAAAGAAAGTGTTGTTTTCCTTTTTTTTTGTCAATGATTCCAACTTATTTATATACCATACTTGATACATATTTCAGCACTGATAGCTATGAATATCTATGGATAAACAATGCAACCACCAAGATGCATGCAGCAGCTTATTACAACACAACTGATCCTAATTCTCCAGTATTTATGTTCAGTGTCAGTGGTTTAGATTACTCACGTGAGTTGAAATTGATCATAAAGTGTTGTGTTACCATTCCTTCAACAATATTGGAATCACCAATTCAAAACGACAAAAAAATCACGCAAAATGAACATTAGAAAGGATGAATATTCAATGAATTAAAATTTTTTTTAAGGTAGATCGGCAGTCTTCCGCTATTTTGAATTTGTAATTTATACTGTTGTGGTATCATCTGCTTTAAATATGCAAATATTTTTATTTGTACTGCATCAATAAATATTATATCAGTGACACAAAAACAAAGGATCAACAGTGACTGAATTTTACATGTATTTATCTAATTGAATGACGTTTGGTAATTTGATAATTAAATAGATTGGAAGACGATATTTGAAAAGGGAGATAATCTGATAAAAATATGTAACATGATAGATATCACTATTAAAATTCACATATTTTAAATTATATGGAAAACAAAGTCTGTTACCCCCATTTTTCTTTATATGTTTTAAAAGTATGTTCAAAGAACTAACATATGAGTAAAATAGAAAGGAATCTATGGAATAGGTTTAAAGAAAACAACCAAATACCTGTTTTCCCTATATATTCATTAGAAATGTTTGATTATTTTGACATCAGTTATTTTAAAAACAAGCACTGTGACCCCCCNCCCCCACCCCCCCCCGCCCCCACCGCTTTTTATGTGTTTATTTCAATGCTAATATAATAGGGAAACTTTCCTGAGGAAAAAAAAAAGAAAATCTATGGAAAAAATTTGGACTACTCATCTACTTTAAATCTAATGAAAAAAACACAAAATCTGCCGTATGTAGGTTCTAACATGAAGTAACCATGTAATTTTAAAAGTGGCTAAGTGCAAAAATTGTCCTTTATTTGAAATTTAAGTATTTGAGACATACCTATCTTTTAAAATATTGTTCTGAACTTTAAGTAAATAAAATTATGTCTTTATGCTTAAATTGCACTTTTTTAGTTTGTCTCAATGTAAAAAAAAAAACGGATTATGTTTCTAAAATAAAGCAGAAAGGAGAAGGGGTGATAAGGGCCGAATTAGGTCTGAAAAATAAATTTGGTTGAATTCACAGAATTTTCTCATTGAAATATTCTGTGGGTATGGCTTTTCAATAATCAGTAACAGTTCTCAAATATTGATGTATGATTACTAAGTTTTTGGGTGTAGAAAAAGGGACAAATTGAAGATTTTGTCGAAAAATGTCAAATTTGACCAATTTTGACTACCTTTTCTGTATAGGAAATATAGAGCACATGCAAGAACCACACAATATTTATATGACAGGTTATATTCATTTGTACCAATAAGTTGCTTAAATATCTAATTGTTTCTTGAATGTGCTCGATAAGGAAAACTGTACAAAAATCTGCCAAATTCGGTATATTTCTCTGAAAATTCTGAAAAGTAACTTTCATGACGTCAGAACTATACCTACTGTGACGTCATTGGTTCTAGCTTCGGTATTTTTTCTGTTAATAGGATCTCAACTTTGAAACGAACGTGAAATAAAATCTTGAGGTGCAACTTAGAAATTCATTGGAATCTTGGGCCAAATTAACCCCTTATCGCACCATGTCCTTTAGTTTGAATGTTTTGGATATCTGTAATATTCTATAATAATTATTGGTCCGAATTAATCTAACTTTGTATGCTTACATATTCGAGCATATGTGACAAATGTTTCTAAAGTAGTCCAATAAGTTTCTAATTGAAAAAAGGAAATACTTATTATGACGAGAAAATGAATTAAACCAAACATGAGATACCTTTGGCATTTATCATTAATCATAGCATAGACATGCTTGTATTGAGTCAATTATTTAGTATCACAATGGTTATTATATTGTTGTATTCTTGTCTTATTGGAATTAAGATTTGCCGTTTGGAGCCAATCTGATGATATAAGAACCATATGCTTTATTTAAAAATTGTATTATCTGAATAATACAGTGAAACCTGACTTAACCAAACACTGTCCAAACCCTGTCTAAACGAAAGAAGACGTGATGATAATTGAAATAAATTTCTATACATTATGAACCTGTGGACACCGAACACCTGTCCGAAACGAAGAAAATCTAAGAGGACTCAGAGGAGTCGGTTTAGATAGGTTTCATTGTACATGAATTAATAAATGTCATTAAATTTTAACCCTTAACAGTCATTGCATAGTAAGTTCTTAATTGATATAACTAACAGATTCATTATCATTTGTAGTGGATAAAAAAAATCTACCTTATATGCATGCTATTATGATTTTTTTAGTGGAAAATGAAAAAAAAAATGGTAAAGATATTCAATATATTTTAGCCGGCATGAGTTCATCACAGTTGGTGTCAGATCGTTCTGTCAAGTATTTAGAAGTAGAAATGAACATAGAAGGTAAGTCATTTACAAAATAATGTAAAAAACGAGTTAAACTCCCACCGCAATTTTTGCGTCTGTCCCAAGTCAGGAATATGTTTTTCATTGGCTTTTCCTTGTATTTGAATAAAATTTTAGTTTCTTGATGATCGGGTAATTGGATGTGGTTTGTTTCCTTGATTTATTCACTTTTTACTAATGCGCAAGGGGGCGCTTGAGTATATTTATTACGATGCTAAATTCGTTCGTGCCGAATATTTGATTTTCAAATTTTGCAGTTCGCTAAATACATGCTTGGAAGTCAATCTTTTGGTGAGTGTTCATCTGTAGTTCACATTTATATACTATTATAACAACGATATGGAGCACGAACAACAATCCTTTCCTTTGACATTTAAACAACAAATATTTGTTTGAGGTCAATAAATCTATATTGTCAACAGTTCATACAGATGGAACTAAGCACGAAAGTCCAAGTCAGTTTAATCAGAATCAGATTCTGAGGATGGGACTTCTTCTTGGTTTTGCACGGATACTGCATACAAATGGCCTACTGACCTAACTTATTTGAAAGTATGGCAAATAACACGATCGGAAAACATTATTTATACATAGAAATATCGAAGGGTCGGATCGTCTTTTCAGACAGGACCGGATTGAAATAAGGCCGGAAAGTACAGGGCCGTATAAGGAAGGACGGAGTGGCCGGATAAGGAAGGACGGAGTGGCCGGATAAAGAAGGACGGATTGGTTGTAGGGCCGGAACGTCTCACAACGCTCGAAACTCTCGGTAATTTTGCTTATCACCATTTTACCTATAATATCAGCTTTCACAAAAACTATCGAAGAGTTCTAAGTGTTGTTAAAATCTCAGTTGCATCCTCGGTACTATATGTCTGTCACCATTGACGTATTTAGTAGTTGCCAATCTGTATCTCTCTATCACTGCTTCATATTGCATCTTTCGGTTTTGTTCCTGTCATCCACACTAGTAACAATTTGTGCATGAATAAAGATCAGTAACTTGTCAAAATGGACATTGCCTATCCAAAAATTAGATTCATATAAATCAATGAAAAAATTAACTAAAACTCAGCTTGAGTATTCTGACTTTTGTCAGAGTATACTTGTTTACCTTTTTGGGGGATCATTTAGGGCTTGCTATATTGTGTGAGGTTCCTTACTGTGTTGAAGACCGTACGGTGACACCTACATGCTTTTAACCTGGATATGGGATGTTGTCTCCTTGACATTTACCCCATTTCAACACAAGATTAACTCATATATTGTGATTTCTAGCGTAAAAATGATACAAGATCGACGATAAGTTTCAGGTTAGACGATAAAAAAGATGTTTTTTCCAATACGATCCAATGCCTAAAGAACTATGTTTACTGCTGGCGGTCATGTTCTTGTCCGAAATGACCAAAATGAACAACATCAATATATAGTAACAGTGGAATACAGTCAAATGTTCGTCATTTCAAAGCAGGTGGCGAAAACCTTTTTTTTTCCCATAGGGTCCAATGTTAATCTCTGTTGAGCGCAGGACGCCATGTTTTTTTTCGGATGCGAAGGAATTGCGATATCTTTGCTTAGGACCACCCGTACATTATTTCTGTTAAGTTTGATTGAAATTGCTTCTGTTGTTCCAGAGAAGAATATAAAAATGCGATTTTCCCATTTGTCCTATGCTTAAACTATGTTCATACATCATACATCATAAATTATATCTGTATATTTTTTGATCTGACAGCCAGGTTTCTTATTGAATCAAAACGTATTGAGAAAGCTTTGTAAAATATTTCTGTTATGTTTTCGTTGGATTTACTTCATTGGTTCTCGAAGAGAAGATGAAAATACAATTTTCCAATATAGTCACATGTTAAAATAGGCAAAAGGCTTAAATCACTTTCCCTGCACCCCCCCCCCCCCCAACAAAAAGAAAAAAAAAACAAAAAACTTATGATCCAGACCGACTTTTCAGTCCTTTTATATCCTCTTTTCAAAATAACACGAATATAACTTGCATGTATAGAGAGTATAGGGCCACTTTCATAGTACACCACAAAGAATTCATGTATTTTCGTTTTAGCCTAAATTGTATCTTATAAGATCCATAATTTTCTATAAATAAGCTAGTTGTATTGAAATTTGGTACCAAATTGAAATTAATTAATTATTCCGTACAATGAACTCAAATTTGGCCAAATTACGCCATTGTTATTATCTGGGGATATGCAAGGTTTACCCCATCCATGAAAAAAAAATGCAAAAATAACGATTTTTTAGCTGTCAATTCCTTTCAGATAAATAAATCTCGTCAATTGATCTAGTTTTTATACCTTATTTATAGGTTTTAATACAATGTTGAAAAACAAGAAGCCCAAAGTCCTTAAAAGATTAATTTTTGGTATTTTTTTTTTTAAATATAGATTTTTTGAATTCCAAATATTTTCACAATTTCGATTTTCTGACTTTTGGGTCGTACAAATTTTAATTTATATATATATATATATATATATATATATATATATATATATATATATATATATATAATAATTGCTAATGTAATAGTGATTTATTACATGTAGACATCAAATTGTGAGAAAAAATAATTTCAGACTTGTGGGTTCACAAATGTCAAAACTATGTGGTTTAACAAGTGCCAAAACTATGTCCCGCACTGATGGCCATTCTTTTAACGAATGAAATAAAATGAGCAATCTTTGTAAATGACTTTCCAAATATCAATACTGTAAACTTCGGGTGAATTTGCTTAAGTTCTTTGGAGAAGATGGAATGTGATTTTCCAAATTACTCAATGATAAAGCTTATACCACGCTTGATAATCTTTAGAACTTGTGAACTGATCTTTATTTGTCATTTTAGAAAAAAAAACGCCTGTCTGTTTTCAGTTATTTTAGGCTTAATTATATACTATTATGTACAGGAACTGTAAAAATGTCCAACTAAAGATTTGCGGTTTTAAAAGATTATTTCTTTGACCATTTTTTTGTTTGAAATTTGGTAAACTTTGATAATTTTTTCAAAGATTTTTATTCTAAAAAAATCGTTTTTCATTTTCTGATTCAAACCTATCCCAATCTGTGCGTTTTATTTAACCATTATCCACTTAGTCGATTTTAAACATTTCAAGGGAACGTGAAAACTTCTCAAACGTGATTTTCCATTTGGTCTTATTTTGTTTAATTTGGACTCGTTTCAAGTCCGTTTGAAGAATCCTTTCGTAATAGAAAGTTTGTATAATCGGATGAAGATTGATGTAAGAGTGAAATATAGTTATATCCCGTTGTTTTCCATTAGAAGTCTTAGGTAATGTTATATTGATCTGGATAGAGGAGACGGGACTCCAATGATACCGCTTTCAATATACATAACTATACAGCAAATGAAACATATGGATACATGAACGTTCATACATTTTAGTTTCAGCAGACATATAGTAGTTCATATAGAATATATACATAATATATACAAGGACATTTTGCCCTCGCCGATCGGTGCATGACCCTCAACCTACATTTTCGAACGTGTCTTTCACTAGCTCTGTCCCCAAATGATCAAGATGTAACCACGAAACAAAATTATAAGGATATAATTTACGTAGTTACTTACAAGATTATCAGAAATGGTTTGAGGAAACTGGTGAGCAAAGGGACGTTTTGAAAAAAGAAAATAAAAGAACAATAATAACACAGAAACAAAAAACAAAAAAAAACAAAAAAACAAAAACAACAACAACATCACTGTGGTAAATTGAAAAATTTCACCCCTCTACCCCTTCAAAATGTTGACGTAATTTTTTAAATTTTTCTCAAAATTTTGTAAGTTCAATGGTATCAAGAACCAGATGTGCTTTTCATTTCATAATTCTTGCAATTATTTTTAGTCGTTTGATGTCCTATCTTATAAATTTAATATGTAAACGTGATATTCAAGGATTCAAGACACATAACATGAGGAATATAATGAAGTTTTGGCCATGGAATTGGCTTTAGAAATTAATGTGAAAATTGCAATCAAGAAATTCAAAACTTGACAGAAAAAAATTAAATCGGGAATAACATAAAATACGATAACACACAGAAAAAAACTCAATTGAAAACCAGACTATGCAACCCTGTACGGATTCGTCTAGTTATAATTATTTTCAACAGAACAAATTCAATGGACACAACAACCACCAGCGAGGTTGAAGAAACAGTAATCCAAGAATAAGTGGCCGTGCATACAGAAGAGGCAAAATATCTCCTAAGACAGAGTTTAATCGGAGCAGGAAGGAGTTGTCGTAGTGTGAATTTTTTACAATCTTTTTGAACATTTTATACATTTCCTAAATTCAATTTTGACATTGTAAAATTTAATTTGTTAGTTTGATATCCTGGTTAACACCTGTCGCTAATTAAAATTATTATACTTTATACAAATTTCTTTTATCATCCATTTATTTCATTGGACAAGCTGCATTTGTTAATTTTGACTAATCCTTAGTTAGCCCCGCCCATCCATAGCAACGGGTGTTAATGTCTTAAATTAACACCCGCTCAGCCCGAAGTTTGCCGATCTTAAAAAATTAACACCCGCTCAGCCCGAAGTTTGCCGATCTTTAAAAATTAACACCCGCTCAGTCCGAAGTTTGCCGATCTTGAAAATTAACACCCGCTCCGACCGAAGTTTACCGATTATTATTCCCACTTGAGAAAGAGTATAAAAACAAACCATGTGACATGTAATGTTCTTTCTTTTCAATGTTCTTGTTCTAGTTATTGTTTTTAACGCTTTTTCAACTCGGCATTCAGTATAATAAAAATCATATTGCCCTAGGATGAAGATGTTAGGGCGATTAACACACTCGGTGAAAAAATTATCACCCTCCACTTCGTGTCGGGTGATAATTTTTTACCTCGTGTGTTAATCTTCCCTAACATCTTCATCCAAGGGCAATATGTTTATATTAAGGTTTTGTCGCTGTTTATTAAATCAACATTCGTTCTGATTTACTAAATTCTTTTTATCTTTAGTTTTACGACTCCGACCGACCCCAAATTTTTTTCAATTTTTCAAATTGGAAAGAAAAATAAAATTGAAACTTGCTATTTTTAAAACAAGTTTTATTTCTTCCGGCCATGTATTTTTTATGCAGAAATATAGATTTATGAATTACTGATTTAAAACATATATTACTTTGTACTCTTCAACAGTTTTAGTGGTACTGCAATTCTTATTCATTTATTTTCAACATTATTTAATTAATTTATAACTTGAGAGACCATCTTCAAAAAACCCAGTCATTACAATATTGATTAGCTTTGAAACAACGGCAATGGAATACCGAAAGAACAAAGGAGTGGAATCTATAAGAATCGAAGTCCAAAGACATGGCCAGAACGAGGACACAGAAAACAATGACATTAGATACAGAAAACAATGACGTTATACAGATACAGAGCACAGGAATAAAAATCACAACATTCAAAGCAAAGGCACTCACAGTGTGAATTCCAGTGAGAAAATCCCTTACTAAGCAGCTTTTGGTGACTTGAAAATTTTACATTCATACTGGCCTCTCACTGATACTGCCGATGTCTGCTGAAATATAAGATGATTATTGACCAAATTCTGCGGGAAGTTTTGAGTTTTAATTATACCCCCGCTTGAAAAGCTAGGGTTATATAGTGATAGGGTTGTCCGTCCGTCCTTCCGTCCGTCTTTCCGTCCGTCCGTCCGTTAAACCGGAGGGTAACCATCTCTTATCCGCTACTCCTCCTGAACCGCTGAATAGATTTTCATGACATTTTAACACAGTCTTTGTGACATTATGTAGATGTGCACCTACTATTTCAAAATTTTATTTAATTGATTTTCGGGGTTTCCCATAGTAAAACATGGACTTTGCCATTACATTACAAGGGGTACCCATCTCTTAGCCGCTACTCCTCCTGAACCACTGAAAGATTTCATGAAAGTTTAACATGGTCTTTATGACATGATGCAGATCTGCACCTCCTATTTCAGTATTTGATTTGACTGATTTTTGGGGTTTCCAATAGCAAAACATTGACTTTGCCAGTACATTGCAAGTAGGTACCCATCTTTTATCCGCTACTCCTCTTGAACCACAATATAGATTTCATGAAACTTTAACACAGTCTTTATGACATAATGTAGATTTGCATCTTCTATATCAGAATTTAATTTGATTGATGATCAAATGGAGGAGCGGGGGTATATATCAGTGAGCTTTGCTCACAGTTTTGCTAGTTTTCTTCTGTAGTTCGACAGTGTTTTACGAGCAGACTAGGCCCCTTTAGCCTGCAGGCAGATAAGCGGCGAGCACACTTTGACCAATCTTTCAAAATATATTTTATCATATTCTCCCTTTCAAGATTGTGGTCATGGAGTTAGTAGTCTACCTATATCGGGTTTTATTCGTTTGTGTACTTAACTATATGGAAACGGGACAGATGAAGGGGAGGTTTGGGTATCCATAAACTGGTTTAATCCTACCACTGGCTTTTGCTAGTGCCGGTACCAAGTCTGACTGTCACGAGCACCTTTCGTTATTTACGTTTGTCTTTTGTTTTATTTGTGTTTCTTCTGTGTAGTTCCCTAACACATTGTGGCATGTAATTATAATTTTCAGCCATTGTAGGTTTTTCCAGCCGTCCCTTTTATTTGATTTAGGACAGTATCTTGCCCTGTTAAAAAAATCACTGTACAAACTTCACGCTCTACAGTAGCGAGTCAACTGTAAAATGTACACTCCATAGGCTGGAGAGGTAGGTTTGTTGCTGCCAAGAAAAGGAAAATTCACAATTTGGAAATTTTTTTAAAATCATCACGCTTGTCATATAGCTTAGATTTCAATGTCCATCTTCGTCAATATACAACAAAAGATCTAGGTACGAAGCTAAAGTAGGTGTATTAGTTGTTTCTTTAATTTAAAGCTCAATGGGATAGATCTCATGTAAATATTTCTTTAATTTAGGATCATTAAGAGAAAGTACATTGTTTATGTATCGGAAGCTGAAGTTAAAGGACTAGGCTAAATGCTTTTTCTTTGTGTAAGACCTTGTAAAAACTTGGCTTCGTACGAGTAAAGGAAAATGTCAGATAAAAGTGGCGCACAGTTCATAGGAATCCCTATTGTCTTTTTGGGAACACGACCTCCGAATTCGACAAAAATATCGTCGATCAAAAGTTTAAACATTTTGATTCCGTCAGTCTCGGTGTACTTCTTATTTGAATCAGTGTGGTTCTTAACAAGATATGTCTTGTCTTTCACTACCACTAAAAAGGTGTATCTGCCTACTCCATTTAATTGCAGAAACATTAATGTATTAAATCTGTAATTACTGTTTTCAATTTATTGTGTGGCAGGGTGGTATAAAGAGTAGAAAAGTCAAAGGGGTGAATGCTATGGCAAAGGGTAAGACTGGTTGAAGATAGCTTTTCAAGGAGATCTTTGATTTATGAAAAAAATGGAACGACCCTTCAAGATATTATTTTTTTTCCGTCTTCCTACCAATGATCATTGTCTGAAATTTTCTTAAAACAAAAATATAAAAACTGGCATGAGCTATTGTTGTACGCATATCAAACTTGTGACATATTCAGTATTACTCAGATTATTGTTTAAATTGAGGAACACTTCTTGAGAAAGACAATTCGGATACTCGAATGAATATTATGCGGATCCCGTATGTAAGTAACTGACTCAGACTTGATTTTACCATATGGTTATATTATTGGATTACCATTAGATCAGTGATTTTGTTTGTTATATGTAAAATGCTTTATTAGTAGAACATTAATCTTTATACGGATTTAATCATTTTGCAAACTACCAGCTAGTTCCCCGTTATTTCACGTTACAAAAATTCTTTATAGCCTAGAAATAGCAATTATGGAATGTTGTACCACATTTTCCCCATAAAAATGACATGGCAGCAAATTTGAACTCACAATATTCAATATTGTAGTTATTGTTGAAACTGGTATTCATATATTGAAGAAAGTGTTTTTTTTCTAATTTCTATCCGGTTTTCACATTTCCTGATCGGTGTGGAAACATTTGTTCTCCTCCCTAGAGAGGAGAACAAATTTTGTGAAATTTCCCACCAAATTTATTCGGAATACAATCCTCGGCGTTTTTCATTCAGTCATTAGAGAAACAGTTTCCACAACTTAAGGTGTCTGCGGGGTAGTAATTTCCTGTTACATAATTTTGTGAAATTTTCTGTGTAGAAACATAATTGTATTATTGTTCAAAGTGTAAAATAAAATTTGGGGGTCACCGTTCATTTAAGCGCAAAATCTGAAATTGAAAAATTCAGGATTTTAAACAGAAATGATAGGGAATATGATTATATGAGACGATAGTTTGAAAAATCCATTATAGAATTTTTTTTTATACTTTGCATGTTTTTAATTATTATCATGCAGTTTACATAACAAAAATAAAAATTAGGGGTCAACGTTGAAATTAGAGAGATAAATTGCAAAATGATAATTTCTCTAGTGATATCTTTGTTAAATTATTTTATCAAATTATCTCCCTCGAATAATTTCTGTGTTCTGTAAATCCAGCAACAGATTTAAAGCTCATGTTTTTTAGCTCACGTTTTTGGAACGAAAATGTTATAAAAATGATTAGGAATATAAATCTTAAATACATTTGAACTTTTTTTTTCATTTTAAATAACTATTTTGTTAAATGTCTTCATGATTGAAAGCTAAATGAACAATTATTAGACAAAAATGGCGGAATAATACCACTAAGACACCTTAAACACGTTAATTATGAAATTTCTCACATCTCCTTAAATAAATTTTGAAATGTTTAAAAGCTTGGCAAGCCTCGCTTTCAAACATTTGCAAAATTTATTTAACTTGATTTGAGAAATTTCATAATCAACTAGATCTCGTTATGGAAACTATATTTATCTTTGGGTTTTAGTTATTTATTCAAAGGATAGAAAGTATCATTACGTGTTTTTTTAGACTTATTATTCAAGATTTTAAACTTATAGGTTTCCACATGTTTTCTTGGCGAAACTTTCAAAGTAAGTGATACTAAACTTTTAACGGATTGTATACTTTTTCCAACAAATCTCGATTATTGTTCCGATGAACCAGTTTTTGATTTTGTATTATCCTTGAGATAGTGTGTATGATAATAAGGTTGTTGATAGTTCAATAAGTTGGTAAGTCACGTGATTTGGTAGTTCATTGTTATAATACGTTTTTTGTTGCAGATGCATGCGAACATCTTATTCAAGAACCAGTGAATGATTCCCTCTGTCTAGGTGAGTTGCGTGCCATACATATTGTTAATTTGTTTCTGTTTTGCATTTTTTTTTTCGCTAAGTGGTCACGTTATGCGTGTTAAAATAATATTGTCGCATCATTAAGTACTCAATTTTTAGACTTGTACTACAACTGCAGGGAAGTTATTAATGAATAATAATTAACAAACATTTTTTGCAATATTATCAACTCAATATATATATTGTATATTTAAGCAGCATTTCAGATAAGCTTGGGTTGTAAAGTCATTGATCTGAAAAAAAATATATTACTTATGATCGTTCTTTGATGGTCTTCTTCAAAATGGATACCTACATAAAGTGGCAGTTAACAAAAGTTGGCATAAAGTTATGTCTGAAAATTTTTTAAGTCAGTAGAAAAATTTTTGAACATATATTCTCTGTCCAAACCTTCACCTTCGACCTTCACGCATAAAATGAACATGGAACATTCTTTTCAGGCAATGTTTTGAGGGAAATAAGGGATCATTGTTTTTTTTTTATTTTAGGCCCAGATGTAAAAATAACGGGCATAAATGGAACTTTGATAGTAGTAGCAGAGGGAACTCAAGCAAACATCACATGTACGATGAGTTCTATACTTCCTATAATACAAGTAAATTGGACGCATAATGGCAACGCTATTCATACAGAACAACGTCCCGCAAAATATAAAGGTGTGATTAATGGGTCACATACGATGATGATAACTAGCTTTGAGAGGATCGACTCCGGAAGTTATAAATGTACAGCTATGACGGCAATGGGGAATGGGACAAGTCAATCAATTGACATTCAGATCTCTTGTAGTATGAAAGGTAAGAATAAAAAATCAATGTGTTTCTTACAATCGACTTGAGGAGTGCCCTGTTTGTCTATATGTTGTAATTGTTCACTAGCTTAAGACGCTAGTGCTTTGTCCGGAAACGGATGACAGTGATTGTTAGAGCACTTTGCAGGTTTTATTAATGTTTCTTTGCTTGTTTTAACCATGTATTTGTCTCATGTACTCCAGATCGTTTCATACACCATTTCTGATATATCTTCTTTAATAAAAAAGAGACCTACAATGACCGAAATTATAATCACAGGTCACATTCCACAAGGGAAATGCACACGGATAAATACGAACAAAAGACATAAGACGAATTTTTTTCTAATGTAAACAACGGTCGAAATTCGGGATATCCAGACTTGTTATAAGCACTAGTAAAAGCCAGTAGTAGGGTTTAAATGGTTGATAGGCAACAACCCACTATTTTATTTGATATACATGCGTATTAAAATAAAGACATTTGAATCACACTTGAAAGACATAAGAAAAAAATGATCAAGTAACAAATTCATGCCAAGTATTCGAGCTTTATTTACGTAATATATTATTAGAAGACCTACACGATACAATGCATAATACAATGATAATCAAGCCGTTATATAACGTATGCGACGGGACCCAATACAACTGAATACACAATAATAATGTACTGCACGATTAAGTGGGTTCGCTACCCCATTTGAAATTAAATAGGATCTCAAATAAACACGATTGTTTTGTTAGAAAATTAAAAAAAGAAGTTAATTAAGTGAAAAAAATATGATAGGTTTATGATCTCGTTTTTGAGATATATGTGATTGAAAATTTGGCGGGAAACTGAACTCCTCTGATTTTTTCATAGGATTAACATTAGCAAGGTTTTGCCATGAATGAATGTGACAGAATAAATAGAATTCATGAATTTTTTACAGAATGCTCACAATTATGTATAAAATAAAATTCTGGAAAAATATAAGGGGGTCAATGGGCAAAATATGTAATGCTTTTAAGTGGATAAAACCCGAGGATTCCGGAAATCTAACAGAAATCCCAAAACATGAGGAGCGAACCTCCTTAAGTAATGAAAGATTAAGTAGGTACGACATACAACAATTAATTCCACAATTATACGAGATTGATTCAACACGAAAATGACAATCTTCATATTTATAAAACGGATTTGTTATGCTAGCTTTTACTATCTTTCTTTTTATTTTATAACATCTGAAAAGATATTTGTTTTCAAAATGGTCATATGCCTAACTCATATTTAAATATAGATTACACAACATGATCCTGTTTATAACCATATCTAATACACTAGAGAGAGTCAAGTTTTTAAACTTTAATTGCGAGATTTGACGAGATTTTTAAAATTTTTGAATTTAAGTATTAAGAGTGAATTACTTATGGTTATAATCGAGATTAAGGTTTGTAAACTTTTTCTCTAATGATACATGATAAACACCGAGAATTGTATTCTGAATAGATTGGCGGGAAATAGTACGGGGCTTTATTCAACATATGTTTGATATGAAAATTTATACTGCAATGGAGTTATTTATAGCACGTATAAAGGGGAACGTATAAAGTGTACTAACAGTATAAACCATTTAAGCCACGCATTTATGGCCAAGATGACAGCTTTCTGTGCATTAATATATTCATTATATGACTTTCACTCCAAATTCCTATTTTCCTCAATTTTCAAAAGATGATTCTGATAAAAAAATATAAATATTGCAATTCATTCAATCATTTACAGATGTTATTAAATTGATTCATAACAATTTTCTGCAATTGTATTCGTATTAACTTGTGGTCTATTTCATTGGTGTAAATTCCACTTTCGCAGCAAAGTTAGGTAATCGATATTCAGCGTGATTCCATTTGGGAAATTGTTGCTACATTTTATATTCAAATTTTCTTCGACTGTTCAAAATAAAGTTTATCATTTTAAAATTGAAGAATTAAAGCAATATACGCTGAAGCTCGTGTTGCCTCTGTTTCTAAACCCAATGCAAATAAATCTCATATTTGAAGACACTACACATATACTGGTAGCTCATATCTTCTTGGTACGTACCTACGTAGTAACGGTGACGTCACAGTTAAAATTTTGGTTGAAATTAACGTGAATACCACGAAGAAGTGGAACCCATTGAGAAGTGAGAAGGGGAGTATATATTGTTTAAATATCTAAGCGGTCAAAACTAGTTTTAACTTCACATATAAGAGGAATGTAGTTTCAGTTTTGTTTTGATTTATTAATGTTTGGCCATTGCTTCTGCCGAGTGAGTGGTTGACCTCGAAAATATTTCCAGCATACAGTAGCAGCCCAGTACCTCTTCCGTTTACCAACTAACGATGATGCGTAAAAATTCAATAGATAAAGCTTAGTAATGAAATAACAAAGCAGCTTTAAGTTATTTTCTGAAAATGACAGTTTGAGTCTGTTCAGAGCATATCTAAGCTAAGGCAGGGACAGACTTTTGCCCGAAGGAGATATTTTTAGTATTAAACAAAAAGAAATACAAAAAGTGTTGACTTTATTTCTTTCGTATTACGTTGAGTGATATTTGCGCTACGTTTGGAATCTATGATATTTTTGCATTCTCTCAGCCAGGAAAAATATGAAAGGATATGGAGTTAATGTACATGTGACAAAAACGCAAACGATACATAGAAAACTCCAGTTTATCAAAGACAGGGCTTTTATTCCTGTCTACCACTTGATGTCGCCTGAGGGTCTTCAACCAGAGGTGAACAATATTCACCCCCTCAAGCGAGATCAAGAAGGCCCCTAGCGTCCATTTAAGTGGGATTCTTGACAAGAATGTTGAGCAACATCGATCGCAGCTAAAATATGTCATTGAAGCAACACATGTTGGGAGCGGTCAATGAGAAAAAAAAAGTAAAACCGGGCAATGTCTGCCTACAAATATTTGTCATTAAGTATCCCGACGGAAGACAAAAATAAGCACAAAAACACTCAGTTTTTGTAGTTATTTTATATTTACTGAGATAGCAAAATATTGTTCAAATGGACATCCGCAGGAATCGAATTATCTAAAATTTTGGTATATTGTTTCTTTAAGGGAGTATGAGCGTCACATTTCAGAAGCATTCGATATACTCGGGTTTCATTCACTCAAATAGGGTTAATTAATTTTGCACAGGGATCATATTTTCTTGGTCATATGTCCCTTTAACATGAATGAAATAGACAATTTGCAAAATTTAATCAACTTCCAATTATATTTGACATATTCTAAGCCATATGAACAGCTAATGGAAAATGAAGGAAAACTCTAGAGAGAACTGTTTCTGCCAAAATTTTGATGTCTTATATCTCAAATATTCTTACATGGATTTTCAAAATTTTTTGCTCATGTTGTTCTATTATCATAGTTTTTATAAAACGAAAGGTCAGAATTTTCATTCTAATTACACAATTTCTGACACTCGTACTCCCTTAAAACTTATTCTTTCGATTTTGAAACTGCTATTTTAGTGAACGTCTAAACATCGGTGAGGGTGATTAAGCGATTCTAAATCATATCCTAAATATCATTCAATTGTTTGTTTTTAGCTAAACATACGATGAGTAATGGTCAGCTTCAGTCAGTCATGTTTGAGAAACACAGCGATTGCCAGGCAGCTCTACTACTGGACACGTTTCCAACTGCCAGTGTAATTGAGTGCGGTTGCCTCTGTTTGAAGTTGAATGAATGCCTTGGATTCAAGATGGATGACGACAACGGTGAATGTAGAGTAGTTTCTGCCAAACCAGGCGACACTAAGCTCCAAAATGTTTTTATAATGAAAAATTAATGGACTTTGAAAAAACCAGGGACTCAATATGTTTAAAAATTAGAAGAAAAATACTTTCTTTCTTGACTTAGAGCAAACAATGTTGTTGTTGATGTTTTCTTATATAAATCTTGCTTTCTTTTCTTCCTTAAGGCTGGTCGATGGTGTCTTCAGGATCAAATAAACACTTGCCTTTCCAAATATAAATGTTCAGGCTTTAAATCTATCCAGGTCAAATTTCGCTGACAGGACAAGTAATGAGGTAACTTTTCAGGAAGAGTAGGTTTAGCTTACAATTGATGTATTCAGGTGCGTGACCAGGATTTGAAGTCAGAGAGGGGGAACTGAAAATATTTTTTTTTCAATATTTTCACGTCCCGATTTAGCCGTAAAATTTAAATAATTTTTCAGTTGGGGGGATGCTCCACACATCACCCACATTGTTACTGACTCAATTAAAAGATCATTGTGATAATCACTTTGAACATATAATATTTTGCTTTTAAAAATGGGTGTAATTTTAAATTTGTGAACAAACACAGTTACTATGTATGTCGATATTGATATCAAAGTATAAAGAACTGAATGAGAGTGTACTGATAAAGTGTTGTTAAAAGTCTTATTCTGGTGATTTTGAAATATTAAGTATTAATGTAAAAACTTAAAATTACTGGTGATGAGAACAAAATTTTTAAAGCTCAATAACCTCAAAAGCCAGACAAACTTTGTAGAGACGAATTCAAAAATTTCCCCAAATTTTATACATTGATCAGATAGAATAAGTACTAAAAATCCAAAACACACTTTACCTGAAAAATGTGCAATCATGAGCAATTGAGATCCAAATATCGGAAAAAAATTAATTTAAAATTCAGTTAATAGTTTTAAAATTAAGTTATTCGTTATTATGTGTTTATTCATGTACGTGTGTTGTTTACTGCTAAACCCTTAGGTGCATTCAGAGGCTGATGTAACATGCCTAACTTTCATTATTTAGGAACGATACGTATTCACTCACAAAATTCGTGTTTCATTGACTTGGAGACACATGGTTGAGTGTATACCTATTTATATGTTCATTATTTTATTTTCCCATACTGTGGAAACTACTTTTTTTTATTATAGGGTTGCAAATGCTTGATTTTTTTTTGTTTAAGCTCCCTGCACAATGGTGTTATTTTGTAATTTAGCTATGTAATCATTCATATTAGCTTGTTTCAATAATAATGCCACCTGGTGTTTTGAAGATATATTACTAAAAAATTTATCATGACCCTATTCTGATTTTTTTTTTAATTTCCAAGTTGAGAAACATTTCTATATGTGTTGTATTTGGAAATTGAAATAAAATGTTCTTTAGATATATGAAATCAGTTTTTATGCTGAATACATGAAAATAATTAATGGACGACTTATACATAACGCAAGAATAGTTTCGATATCTAATTAAAAAAATCTGGTTTATGAAAATATGGACCGTTAGTCTGTCTGTGAGAGAAACAGCAATTCAACAGATGAAATACCAAAGTTATTGAAAGAAAGTTACCGTTGAAAAGATACTCAGGCTGAAATATGAAATGATCAAACATGTACATTTTTACTTTATTTGGTGTCGTAATTCGAATTGGGAGGGGTATGACAGGAAACATCTGCTGGAAATTCGCAGTCTGTATTCTTAAAGCAATGCAATCACGGTAACTCAAAATTACAGAAATGATTAGCAGACATTTCCCTTTTCCACAATTTATGTCTCGTCTATAAAACGGAAGAGCATACAAACACGAGGAACGAATAAAGAATTCAAAGAATTTGATGTTTCAGAAAACTTAATGTAAAACAACGGAAGTACAAAACTTAAGGAACAGAAGAACCGTCAATACTAAAATTTAAAAACAAAGACATAGTACATCAACAAAAAAATACGAAATTAAAAGCAAAACATGAAGCACTTGCAGTCAAACTCCTATCAAACCGACAAGGACATGAGGTTTCATAGGGGTAACCATGCACTGCTTCTTATGAGGCGCCAGTCGCGCTATTTATAACTCGATTCAGGGTGACGTCAAAAGAGGTAATGTTCAATCCACTTAAGCATGTTTATTTTTAGATAGGACCTCGGCACCTTTCATCTTTCAATAATGCCATCGTTCCATTATGACGACCATATAATTTCTGAACAATGGCAGTAAGATATCGAAGAAAATGTGTCAGTTATCACGTAAATAAAAGTCCAGAGACATGGCGAAGATCCAAACACGATTCACATGAAATATATAAGAAACAGAACATTTACAATTCAAGCAGTCGCAAGTTGAACTCACAAAACAAAACAAAAACGTAATAGAGTGTGACGTCTTGGTGCTCCAAAAGGGTTAGTATGGTTTAGGGTCGTAAGTGGCAAACACACATATAGATATGGGGAAAATGCACATGAGACAAGGTAAATACAAAAAAAAGGTAAAACCATTAATGGAACAATGCGTTTATTGTTGTTCTTCATCTTGAAGTCACCATTAGGCCTTCAACAATGAACAATTTATCATACCTTATGTAAAGTTCCAGACGGCCCAAGCACCAGTTGGAGTAGGGTGAATATATCCCGACTTTAAAGCCTTTTGGACAGTGCTTTTGCTCTTTTAAAAACACCAAATTAACTTCAAAAATGGAAAAACCACATAAAGATGAAAAAAAAAGAAAGAAAAAAAAAATTAAATTGGGAAGTTGAAGTCATCAAATTTGTCCTAAAGCTCATTTTTTAACATCCGCCTCCGTCAATGTACAAGATTGATCTATTGACGAAGTTGAGATACTTATATCAGTAATTTCTTTAATGTCAAGTTGCATGCAGAACTGATCAGATGTAAATATTCTTAAGAGTTTAATTTTTTTTTTCAAAAGAAGTATATCGTCTATGTAGAGTAATCTAAATATAATGGCTTGGCTAAGTAGTTGCATTTTATGTGTTATAATAACAAGTTAAAACCATGGCCTTTTTATTCGACTTAAGTGTTGGTGGTCGAAAATTCTAGTACCTGTTTGAATTAAATCAGAAATTGCAAAAATTAATGTAGATGAAAATTACAAATACAATATAACTAGATTAGCATTTTTAAGCAATAGCCGATGTCAGACGACCAGTTACATGATTTCATCTTATTCGCAGCCGCAAAATCTACCTAGAATTCAATTTTAGTCGAAATCGTACAAAGTCGAACTTTTTACGCATTTAGGCCGCCACCTTGGAAACGGCGGCCATTTGGAAAATTGTCATCGATAGATTCCTTCCCCTCATCTTACTGTACATTTATACAAAATATGAACTATTTCCCCAAGCAGTTCCTTGATTATAGAATCCCCAATTTTTCAACGTGAATTGGCGGACATGTTGGAAATTGTGGCCATATAACTTCAGATGGTCGTCTAACTTTGTGCAAAGTTTTAAATCATTCTATTCGCCCATTTTAAGATAATAGGCCATATCCGAGTTCTGGTATTTAGATTTACCAGTGGTTGTTTGTCCGCCCTACGTCACAAACATGTCCGCCCCATGTGACCAGTTTAATGACGTTTTAGGTTTTATGACGTGACGTTCCCTATACTGTGACGTGTTGATAAGTGGTCCGGTAAATCCTGAAACCACAACTGAGTTATGGTTTATTGCTCGCACAAAAGTTATTGAAAGGAAAAAAAGAAGAAAAATATCTATCAGAAGATAAAATAACTCTGACTACGTCTTGGCTGACATACAGTCATTGTATCAGTAGCCGTTACTTATTGACGGATTGTTGACTGATTGATGACGGATTTTTGACTGATTTTTTACTGATCGATAACGGATCCATGAATAACGGATGTGTACGTATTTTACGGATGTAAACGTATTTTACGGATAGCATCCGTCAATTACGTGTTGTATCAATCAGTAAATCACGGATGACGGATACGTAAATATTTGGAATTTTATGGCAAAACGAATAAACATAATATTATTCTCGAGTGTTTCCAGGTTGTTAGATACATCTTTTTCGAATATAAAGACGAATAAACGAATGCTGTCTTTTGTTCCAATTTAAATCGTTTACATGTATTTGTAAATGAGAACTGGGTATCTAAACTGCATAATACAAGTCTGCGTTTTAGACTCGATCTTTGAAAATGACCAAAACAATTTTTTTATGCAAATGTTATTGATCATATTCTTTCAAAGGAATTTTATATTTTTCGCAACATAATTCAAATGAATTTTGACATATTCAAGTCTTAAAAAATTAGATTTTTAATGTGCGGTTTAAACTCTGTCTATAAAAATTACGAAAACAATTGAAATTTTTTGAAAAATTTCTTCATCATATCCTTTCAAAGGAGTTTTATCTTTTGCGAAACACAATTTTAATGAATTTAACATACTTAAGGCTTGAAAAGTTAGATTTTTAGAGTGCAGTTTAAACTCTATCTATAAGAATGACCAAAAAAATTTAATTTATCATATCCTTTCGAAGGAGTTTTATCTTTTGCGAAACACAATTTTAATGAATTTTAACATATTTAAGGCTTGAAAGTTAGATTTTTAGTATGCAGTTTAAACTCTGTCCATAAAAATGACCAAAACAATTGAAATTTTTGGATAATTTTATTCATAATATCCTTTCGAAGGAGTTTTATCTTTTGTGAACACAATTTTAATGAATTTTAACATATTTAAGGCTTGAAAAGTTAGATTTTTAGTGTGCAGTTAAAACTCTGTCTATAAAAATGACCAAAACAATTGAAATTTTTGGAAAATTTTATTCATCATATCCTTTCAAAGGAGTTTTATCTTTTGCAAAACACAATTTTAATGAATTTAACATATATTAAGGCTTGAAAAGTTAGATTAGGGTGCAGTTTAAACTCTGTCTATAAAAATTACCAAAAAATTTTATTCATCATATCCTTTCGAAGGAGTTTTATCTTTTGCGAAACACAATTTTAATGAATTTTAACATATTTAAGGCTTGAAATTTTTGGAAAATTTAATTCATAAAATCTTTTCGAAGGAGTTTTATCTTTTGCGAAACACAATTTTAATGAATTTTAACATATTTAAGGCTTGAAAAGTTAGATTGTTAGTCTGGTATTTAAACTCTGTCTATAAAAATGACCAAAACAATTGAAATGTTTGGAAAATTTTATTCATAATATCCTTTCGAAGGAGTTTTATATTTTGTGAAACACACCTTTAATAAATTTTAACATTTTTAAGGCTTGAAAAGTGAGATTTTTAGTCTGCGGTTGAAACTAAGTCTGTAGAAATGACAAAAACAATTTAAATTTTTTGAAAATTTTACTCATCATATCCTTTCGAAGGAGTTATATATTATGCGAAGCGCAATTTAAATAAATTTAAGCATTCTTTTAGGTTGAAAAATCAGATTTGTGGTGTGCGGTTTAAACTCAATCTTTAAAAATGACCAAAACAATTCAGTTTTTTGAACATTTTACTACATACAATCCTTTTGAAGGCGTTTCTTATTTTATGAATCACAATTTTAATGAATTTAGCATATTTAAGGGTTGAAAAGTAAGATGCATAGTCTGCGGTGTAAACTCGGTCTATAAAAATTGCCAAAACAATTCTAATTTTTTGAAAATTTTATTCATCATATCCTTTGGAAGGAGTTTTTTATTTTGTGAAGCACAATTTTATTGAATTTTAGCATTCTTTTAGGTTGAAAAATCAGATTTTTGGTGTGCTGTTTAAACTGAGTCTTTAAAAAATGACCAAAACAGTTTGAATTTAAAAAAAAAATTATTAATCATATCCTTGCGAAGGAGTTTTATATTTTGCGAAGCACAATTTTAATGAATTTAAGCATACTGAAGGGTTGAAAAATTTTTACATTTTTAGTCTGCGGTTGAAATTCTGTCTATAGAAATGATTAAAACAATTGAAATTTGTTTAAAAATTTTAGTCATCATATCCTTTCAAAGGAGTTTTATCTTATGCGAAACACAATTTTAATGAATTTTAACATATTTAAGTCTTGAAAAGTTAGATTTTTAGTCCATGGTTTAAACCCTGTCTATAAAAATGACCAAAACAATTGAATTTTTTAAAAATTTTATTCATCATATCATCTGGGAGGAGTTTCATCTTTTGTGAACACAATTTTAATGAATTTTAACATATTTAAGGCTTGAAAAGTTAGATTTTTAGTGTGCAGTTTAAACTTTGTCTATAAAAATGACCAAAACAATTGAAATTTTTGGAAAATTTTATTCATCATATCCTTTGGAAGGAGTTTTATCTTTTGTGAACACAATTTTAAGGAATTTTAGCATACTTAAGGGTTGAAAAGTCAGATTTTTAGTATGCGGTTTGAACTCTGTCTATAAAACTGACCAAAACAATTGAAATGTTTCAAAAATTTTATTCATCATATCCTTTCGAAGGAGTTTTCTCTTTTACGAAACACAATTTTAATGAATTTTAACATATTTAAGGCTTGAAAAGTTAGATTGTTAGTCTGCTATTTAAACTCTGTCTATAAAAATGACCAAAACAATTGGAATTTTTTGAAAATTTTATTCATAATATCCTTTCGAAGTAGTTTTATCTTTTGTGAAACACACCTTTAATGAATTTTAACATTTTTAAGGCTTGAAAAGTGAGATTTTTAGTCTGCGGTTTAAACTAAGTCTGTAGAAATGACCAAAACAATTTAATTTTTTTGAAAATCTTTACATCATATCCTTTCGAAGGAGTTATATATTTTGCAAGCGTAATTTTAATGAATTTAAGCATTCCCTTAGGTTGAAAAATCAGATTTGTGGTGTGCGGTTTAAACTCAATCTTTAAAAATGACCAAAACAATTCAGTTTTTTGAAAATTTTACTACATACAATCCTTTTGAAGGCGTTTTTTATTTTATGAATCACAATTTTAATAAATTTTAGCATATTTAAGGGTTGAAAAGTTAGATGCATAGTCTGCGGTGTAAACTCAGTCTATAAAAATTGCCAAAACAATTCTAATTTTTTGAAAATTTTATTCATCATATCCTTTGGAAGGAGTTTTTATTTTGTAAAGCACAATTTTATTGAATTTAAGAATTCTTTTAGGTTGAAAAATCAGATTTTTGGTGTGC
>MJUU01023762.1:98157-131802 GCA_002080025.1 Modiolus philippinarum
TTAGGTTGAAAAATCAGATTTGTGGTGTGCGGTTTAAACTCAATCTTTAAAAATGACCAAAACAATTCAGTTTTTTGAAAATTTTACTACATACAATCCTTTTGAAGGCGTTTTTTATTTTATGAATCACAATTTTAATAAATTTTAGCATATTTAAGGGTTGAAAAGTTAGATGCATAGTCTGCGGTGTAAACTCAGTCTATAAAAATTGCCAAAACAATTCTAATTTTTTGAAAATTTTATTCATCATATCCTTTGGAAGGAGTTTTTATTTTGTAAAGCACAATTTTATTGAATTTAAGAATTCTTTTAGGTTGAAAAATCAGATTTTTGGTGTGCCGTTTAAACTGAGTCTTTAAAAAATGACCAAAACAGTTTGAATTTAAAAAAAAAAATATTCATCATATCCTTGCGAAGGAGTTTTATATTTTGCGAAGCACAATTTTAATGAATTTAAGTATACTGAAGGGTTGAAAAATCAGATTTTTAGTCTGCGGTTGAAACTCTGTCTATAGAAATGATTAAAAGAATTGAAATATTTTAAAAAATTTAGTCATCATATCCTTTCAAAGGAGTTTTATCTTTTGCGAAACACAATTTTAATGAATTTTAACATATTTAAGTCTTGAAAAGTTAGATTTTTAGTCCGTGGTTTAAACCCTGTCTATAAAAATGACCAAAACAATTGAATTTTTTAAAAATGTTCATCATCATATCATCCCTGAATAGTTTCATCTTTTGAAAACACAATTTTAATGAATTTTAACATATTTAAGGCTTAAAAAGTTAGATTTCTAGTGTGCAGTTTAAACTCTGTCTATAAAAATGACCAAAACAATTGAAATTTTTGGAAAATTTTATTCATAATATCCTTTTGAAGGAGTTTTATCTTTTGCGAAACACACCTTTAATGAATTTTTACATGGTTAAGGCTTGAAAAGTTAGATTTCTAGAGTGCGGTTTAAACTTTGTCTATAAAAGTGACCAAAACAATTTAAATATTTTGAAAATTTTATTCAACATATCCTTTGGAAGGAGTTTTATCTTTTGTGAACACAATTTTAATGAATTTTAACATATTTAAAGCTTGAAAAGTTAGATTTTTTTGTGTGCAGTTTAAACTTTGTCTATAAAAATGACCAAAACAATTGAAATTTTTGGAAAATTTTATTCATCATATCCTTTGGAAGAAATTATATCTTTTGTGAACACAATTTTAAGGAATTTTAGCATACTTAAGGGTTGAAAAGTCAGATTTTTAGTATGCGGTTTAAACTCTGTCTATAAAACTGACCAAAACAATTGAAATATTTCAAAAATTTTATTCATCATATCCTTTCGAAGGAGTTTTATCTTTTTCGAAACACAATTTTAATGAATTTTAACATATTTAAGGCTTGAAAAGTTAGATTGTTAGTCTGCTATTCAAACTCTGTCTATAAAAATGACCAAAACAATTGAAATTTTTGGAAAATTTTATTCATAATATATCCTTTCGAAGGTGTTTTACCTTTTGTAAAACACACCTTTAATAAATTTTAACATTTTTAAGGCTTGAAAAGTGAGATTTTTAGTCTGCGGTTTAAACTTAGTCTGTAGAAATGACCAAAACAATTTAATTTTTTGAAAATTTTATTCATCATATCCTTTCGAAGGAGTTATATATTTTGCAAGCACAATTCTAATGAATTTAAGCATTCTTTTAGGTTGAAAAATCAGATTTGTGGTGTGCGGTTTAAACTCGATCAATCTTTAAAAATGACCAAAACAATTCAGTTTTTTGAAAATTTTACTACATACAATCCTTTTGAAGGCGTTTTTTATTTTATGAATCACAATTTTAATGAATTTTAACATATTTAAGGGTTGAAAAGTTAGATGCATAGTCTGCGGTGTAAACTCAGTCTATAAAAATTGCCAAAACAATTCTAATTTTTTGAAAATTTTATTCATCATATCCTTTGGAAGAAGTTTTTTATTTTGTAAAGCACAATTTTATTGCATTTAAGCATTCTTTGAGTTGAAAAATCAGATTTTTGGTGTGCTGTTTAAACTGAGTCTTTAAAAAATGACCAAAACAGTTTGAATTTAAAAAAAAATTATTCATCATATCCTTGCGAAGGAGTTTTATATTTTGCGAAGCACAATTTTAATGAATTTAAGCAAACTGAAGGGTTGAAAAATCAGATTTTTAGTCTGCGATTGAAACTCTGTCTATAGAAATGATAAAAACAATTGAAATATTTTAAAAAAATTTGTCATCATATCCTTTCAAAGGAGTTTTATCTTTTGCGAAACACAATTTTAATGAATTTTAACATATTTAAGTCTTGAAAAGTTAGATTTTTAGTTCGTGGTTTAAACCCTGTTAATAAAAATGACCAAAACAATTGAATTTTTTAAAAATGTTATTCATCATATCATCTTGGAATAGTTTCATCTTTTGAAAACACAATTTTAATGAATTTTAACATATTTAAGGCTTAAAAAGTTAGATTTCTAGTGTGCAGTTTAAACTCTGTCTATAAAAATGACCACAACAATTGAAATTTTAGGAAAATTTTATTCATAATATCCTTTTGAAGGAGTTTTATCTTTTGCGAAACACACCTTTAATGAATTTTTACATGTTTAAGGCTTGAAAAGTTAGAATTCTAGAGTGCGGTTTAGACTCTGTCTATAAAAATGACCAAAACAATTTAAATGTTTTGAAAATTTTATTCATCATATCCTTTGGAAGGAGTTTTATCTTTTGTGAACACAATTTTAATGAATTTTAACATATTTAAGGCTTGAAAAATTAGATTTTTAGTGTGCAGTTTAAACTTTGTCTATAAAAATGACCAAAACAATTGAAATTTTTGGAAAATTTTATTCATCATTTCCTTCCAAAGGAGTTTTATATTTTACAAAGGACAATTTTAATGAATTAAAGCATTCTTTTAGGTTGAAAAATCAGATTTTTGGTATGTGGTTTAAACTCAATTTAAAAAAATGACCAAAACAATTTGAATTTTTCCAAAAAATTTATTCATCATCTCCTTTCTAAGGAGATTTATATTTTGCGAAACAAAATTTTAATAAATTTTAACATAAATAAGGCCTGAAAAGTTAGATTGTTATTCTTGTATTTAAACTCGGTGTATAAAAATCACCAAAACAATTGAAAAATTTTGAAAATTTTATTCATAATATCCTTTCGAAGGAGTTTTATCTTTTGCAAAATACACCTTAAATGACTTTAAGCATTTTTAAGGCTTAAAAGTTAGATTTTTAGTATGCGGTTTAAACTCAGTCTGTCGAAATGACCAAACCAATTTAATTTTTTTTTAAATTTTATTGATCACATTCTTTCGAAGGAGTTTTATATTTTGTGAAGCACGATTTTTAATGAGTTTAAGCATTGTTTTATGTTGAAAAATCAGATTTTTGGTGTGCGGTTTAAACACAGTCTTTAAAAATGACCAAAACAATTTGCATTACTTCAAAAACTTTATTCATCATATCCTTTCGAAGGAGTTTTATATTTTGCGAAGCACAATTTTAATGAATTTAATCATACTGAAGGGTTGAAAAATCAGATTTTTAGTCTTCGGTTGAAACTGAATCTTTAAAACTGACCAAAACAATTGAAATATTTCAAAAATTCTATTCATCATATCCTTTCGAAGGAGTTTTATCTTTTACGAAACACAATTTTAATGAATTTTAACATATTTAAGGCTTGAAAAGTTAGATTGTTAGTCTGGTATTTAAACTCTGTCTATAAAAATGACCAAAACAATTGAAATTTTTTGAAAATTTTATTCATAATATCCTTTCGAAGGAGTTTTATCTGTTGTGAAACACACCTGTAATGAATTTTAACATTTTTAAGGCTTGAAAAGTGAGATTTTTAGTCTGCGGTTTAAACTTAGTCTGTAGAAATGACCAAAACAATTTAATTTTTTTGAAAATTTTATTCATCATATCCTTTCGAAGGAGTTATATATTTTGCAAGCGCAATTTTAATGAATTTAAGTATTCTTTTAGGTTGAAAAATCAGATTTGTGGTGTGCGGTTTAAACTCCCCCAGAGAAAAGTCCTGTGTGATCACACATGGGATTTCAGGCGAGTCACATCTGTGATAACAGCCGTGATAGTCGTGAAAAATTTGTGGGATATTTGATGGGATATCAGCTGTTAATTTCTAAAATCACACCTGTGATCTTGGCTGTGATTCCTTATTTCTCACCTGGGATCACAGATGTGATTTAAGTTATCCCAGCTGGGATCTTGATGAGATGCCATCAGAGATCACGCCAAATTTCACACAATTTTATCCCACCTGTAATCTCGGCTGTGATATTGTCAATCTAAGGTGTGATTTTTGCAAAATTTATCCCATCTGTGATCTTTGTTGTTATATTTTCATTTTTTTTCAATCCAAATTCAAACTGTTTCTTCATGATTATCAGCTTTTGGGGAGGGGTGTTATTCAAGGGAGGGTCATGTAACATATATTGGTACAGGTGTGGAGACAGTCAAATTTTAACCAACCCTATTCATAAATATAAATTGCCAATGCGAAAAATTTCAGACCTTTAAAAAACTGACCCTTTTGGGCAGCATCATGATCTACGTACCTATACCATGCATAACCTTTATCAAGGAAGCGACACCCCTTCCCAATATTTGGAAATTTCCCCTTAATGATTGTGTATGTACATGAATTTTCAACAGCCTTGGGTAAAAGAGTCTCTCCCAATGATAATTTTTTTCAGGATCATGCAACCAAAAATTGAGTATTTACCCTCGAACATTTTGTCAAAGTTTGATTCCGAAATGGTCAGATTTAGGCATAAAAAACTACCTTTTCCTAAATTCCTGATGTATTTTTTAATCCTTTGAAATTTTCATTGTTATATAATTAAAATTATATATTATATAAAATTAAAATGAGCACATACTCCTGAGCATACATCATTTACATGTACTATGCCTATGGCATCATTACAGTCTGCACAAACTGTGTTGGTCCAAAAACAAATATTTTTGCATTAATGACCGGTAGAAAACTGTAAAAACTCAGTCTGAGGTTCTGATATCGTTTTTCAACTAAAGCATACAATTTAAAATAAGGTTCCAGGCTGCAAAATTTACAGTTTTAGACTTTCTTACCTACGATACGTATTCTGATTTCAGTATCGAATCTATGTTTTATTTGCCCTTTGACAGAAGATTCTGTGATATGGATCGCGTTGTTTGACGAAAAACTTTTTTTAAATCGTTTAAAATGTGTTGTTACAGCATTTTTGTGCGCGGCTGTATCGAAAATATTAGCGCCGAATGGATGCTAAGAAACATTGATGCTGATTGGATAAGATATAGCTTCTTCATTGTGATTGACCAATCAGATTCATCGACATATTGGGGACCCACATATTGGACATAACATGGATTTATTTATAGAATAGATACATTGACAAAACAATCGAATCATCAATATTATTTCAAGAATTTTTGATACAGATTTAAGCACCGGTAACGAATAATTTTCACAGATGTCGATCTTTTCGCTGCATTTATGTTTCTGCACATGTACATGCATTTTATTCCACCTAGTTACTTTCTTTTTTAACAATGACAAAGAATGACAACGTAGTCGTACTCGTATTCAATAATCCCTTTTTTTCTAGGAATTCAATGACTTTTAAAACAGTTATTTTGTTGCAATAATCGTAAAAAGACGAAAACTATCGTTCATTGCTGATCATAATTGAAGTTAATTCTACCACGTGGTTCAAAGAAACAAGAGAGTGAAGGTCGACGTAAAATCAACTTTACGTTGTGTACTTGTTCACATTTTCTTTTTTTTTCTTTATCTGCTCACTTTGGGTAAATATTCAATTTCCTTGGTTTAAT
Source organism: Modiolus philippinarum (assembly GCA_002080025.1). Taxonomy (NCBI): domain Eukaryota; kingdom Metazoa; phylum Mollusca; class Bivalvia; order Mytilida; family Modiolidae; genus Modiolus; species Modiolus philippinarum. The sequence goes on from MJUU01023762.1 coordinate 104,062, forward strand.
TTAATGATGATAATAAATTTCAAGGCCATAAAAGGGGTAGGGTGAGAAAAGCCACAATATTCAAATATTTCAATCCCGCCGAGATAATGCCTGCAATTAAATATCACACCTAAATCTCACTTATCACGCCGAGATCTCACTTGAACCAATAAACTCTCACATGTCACACAAAAATCTCGTTTTTTCCCAGGTGTGATGCTGATTCCCACCTATTCTCACCTATCACGGCGTGATCACAGTGTGATCACGCCGTGAACAGGTGGGATCTCACTTGAGTTTTCTCTGGGGTCAATCTTTAAAAATGACCAAAACAATTCAGTTTTTTTGAAAATTTTACTACATACAATCCTTTTGAAGGCGTTTTTTATTTTATGAATCACAATTTTAATGAATTTTAGCATATTTAAGGGTTGAAAAGTTAGATGCATAGTCTGCGGTGTAAACTCAGTCTATAAAAATTGCCAAAACAATTCTAATTTTTTGAAAATTTTATTCATCATATCCTTTGGAAGGAGTTTTTTATTTTGTAAAGCACAATTTTATTGAATTTAAGCATTCTTTTAAGTTGAAAAATCAGATTTTTGGTGTGCTGTTTAAACTGAGTCTTTAAGAAATAACCAAACCAGTTTGAATTAAAAAAAAAATTATTCATCATATCCTTGCGAAGGAGTTTTATATTTTGCGAAGCACAATTTTAATGAATTTAAGCATACTGAAGGGTTGAAAAATCAGATTTTTAGTCTGCGGTTGAAACTCTGTCTATAGAAATGATTAAAACAATTGAAATATTTTTAAAAATTTAGTCATCATATCCTTTAAAGGAATTTTATCTTTTGCGAAACACAATTTTAATGAATTTTAACATATTTAAGTCTTGAAAAGTTAGATTTTTAGTCCGTGGTTTAAACCCTGTTTATAAAAATGACCAAAACAATTGAATTTTTTAAAAATGTTATTCATCATATCATCTTGGAATAGTTTCATCTTTTGAAAACACAATTTTAATGAATTTTAACATATTTAAGGCTAAAAAAGTTAGATTTCTAGTGTGCAGTTTAAACTCTGTCTATAAAAATGACCACAACAATTGAAATTTTTGGAAAATTTTATGCATAATATCAGTTTGAAGGAGTTTTATCTTTTGCGAAACACACCTTTAATGAATTTTTACATGTTTAAGGCTTGAAAAGTTAGAATTCTAGAGTGCGGTTTAAACTCTGTCTATAAAAATGACCAAAACAATTTGAATATTTTGAAAATTTTATTCATCATATCCTTTGGAAGGAGTTTTATCTTTTGTGAACACAATTTTAATGATTTTTAACATATTTAAGGCTTGAAAAGTTAGATTTTTAGTGTGCAGTTTAAACTTTGTCTATAAAAATGACCAAAACAATTGAAATTTTTGGAAAATTTTATTCATCATATCCTTCCAAAGGAGTTTTATATTTTACAAAGCACAATTTTAATGAATTAAAGCATTCTTTTAGGTTGAAAAATCAGATTTTGTGTGGTTTAAACTAAATTTTAAAAAATGACCAAAACAATTTGAATTTTTCCAAAAAATTTATTCATCATATCCTTTCTAAGGAGTTTTATATTTTGCGAAACAAAATTTTAATAAATTTTAACATAAATAAGGCCTGAAAAGTTAGATTGTTATTCTTGTATTTAAACTCGGTGTATAAAAATGACCAAAACAATTGAAAATTTTTGAAAATTTTATTCATAATATCCTTTCGAAGGAGTTTTATCTTTTGCAAAACACACCTTAAATGACTTTTAACATTTTTAAGGCTTAAAAGTTAGATTTTTAGTATGCGGTTTAAACTCAGTCTGTCGAAATGACCAAAACAATTTAATTTTTTTTTTTAATTTATTGATCACATTCTTTCGAAGGAGTTTTATATTTTGTGAAGCACAATTTTTAATGAGTTTAAGCATTGTTTTATGTTGAAAAATCAGATTTTTGGTGTGCGGTTTAAACACAGTCTTTAAAAATGACCAAAACAATTTGAATTTCTTCAAAAACTTTATTCATCATATCCTTTCGAAGGAGTTTTATATTTTGCGAAGCACAATTTTAATGAATTTAATCATACTGAAGGGTTGAAAATCAGATTTTTAGTCTGCGGTTGAAACTGAATCTTTAAAAATGACCTAAACAATTTAGTTTTTTGAAAATTTTATTCATCATACTCCTGTCGAAGATTTTTTATTTCATGAATCCCAATTTAAATCAATCTTAGCATATTTAGTGTTTGAAAAGAAGGATTTCCCAGTCTTTTGTGTATGAATGCGTCAAATTATTTGTTTTGTTTTTGTTTTTGTCATTCCATATTTGTTTCGCTCTTATTTGCATTCCTGTTATTGTCTAACAAGTAACGTTTGCTTTTTTAATAAAATTAAATTTGTCTATTTTCGACGATTGGTCAAATCAGATGTGCTTCCAAATTTTAATGCATTCGAACAAACTGTATTATATACTGTGCATTTCCTACGCACAAGCAGAAGCATCAAGTAAATATAATATTAACCTTGACATACGGATTAAATATACCTAGGGTGTTATAAATTTTTTTTTATATATTTCAATGACGTAAGGCTATCAATCAGTCATTTACGGATAGGACCGACCAATCATCAGTCAGTCACGTAATTTACGTATTGTATCCGTCAGATACGTGAATTACTTCTCCTATCCGTCATATTTTGACGGATTGTCGACTGATCGATCACTGATCGATGACTGATCGTTGACGGCTGACGGATCGCTTAATGATCGCTCTTTTAGTAACGGCTACTAAAGCAAGGACTGTAATAAGCACAAATTAGCAAGAAAGCTATCACAATTGCCTCTCATGAGCATGTATCGCTCACCTTTATCATTGCCAACATGGATTGTCAAATTAATAACAAGTTTAATGGTTTCATTGGCAAATCTATTAATAGACCAGGATGTTATATGGTCCAGCTGACAGCTATTTTGGATGGGGTTCAGACCTACTGTCACACTCCTCCAGAACTAGTGGTCATTTAAGGACAAACGTGCACAAGGTTGATTCAAATTAGCAAAGTATACTCCAAAAGAAGAGTATGTAATATGTTTCCTGTAGGGTCCGGAGGTTAACTAATCTCCCTACTAAAGGTCATCTTGATTGCGTTACAGACTTGTCTTTAAATTGAGGTCTCCTGAGAACAATTACAAAAAAGTTTGGTTCCTAGCTATTTTGGTTTCACTTAAATGAGTTGCGGACATATTGGTCATGTTTTCAAAGAGGCCATCTGAACCTATTATGGCCAGGTACAGGGGAGATATTTGATTTTTACCATGTGTTTACATGTTAAATTAAGTTCCCCGCTGACGGTCATCTTGGATAAGATAGGGACTTGCCGTACACATTATCAAACCACTCAAGAATTATTTTGGCGAAGTTTGATTTCAATTGATTTTGATAGTTGGAGATATTAGAGGGTTTCCAATAGGGTTAAATTTTAAACTACGTTCGCCGCCGGTGACTATTGTGGATGCCATGTGGACTTGCCTTACACATTTTTCAAAGGGGTCCAACTTACAACCACTGTTAGCAAGTATGTTTCAAATTTCTTTCAGCGGAGAAGATATTTGAATATGTTTTCTCATAGGGTCGACTGCTAAACTAAGTTCTCTGTGACTTGCCTGGCACATTTTGCAGGGGACTTCCTGCGGACTATTAATACCGAGTATGGTTCAAGTGAAGCTAGTAGTTTTACAGTAAAAAATCTTTGAGTAAAAACTCTGCGATGAACAAACGGCGGACGAAGGACGACAAGTAATGGTAAGGACTAATCCTGTCCGCAGCAATCTTTAAAATAAACTTCGCTTGTCTTGCTCTGCCAATATTAATTATACAGCATACCCCCTATTTTTATCTTTTTTGTATTCGTTTCGCAACAATTAGAGACTAGATAAAAAATGTGACGAAAATCATTGCAAATTTGTAGTCCTAAAGAATCATGACCGGAAATGAAACATCGACTGGACATTTATACAAAATATGAAGTATTTCCCTAAGTAGTTTCTTGATTATAGAATCGCCAATTTTTCAACGTGAATTGGTGGACATGTTGAAAATTGTGGCCATATACCTTCACATGGTGGTCTACCTTGGCGCAAAATTTGAAATCATTCTATTCGCCCATTTTGAGAATTACAGGCCATATCCGAGTTCTGGTATTTAGATTTACCAGTGGTTGTTTGTCCGCCCTACGTCACAAACATGTCCGCCTCATGTGACTAGTTTAATGACGTTTCAGGCTTTATGACGTGACGTTCTCTATACTGTGACGTGTTGAAAAGTGGTCCGTTAAACTCTGGAACCACAACTGGGATATGGTCTATTGCTCGCAAAAAAGTTATTGAAAGGACGAAAAGGAAGAAAAATATTTATCAGAAGATAAAATAACTCTGATTACGTCTTGGCTGACATAATAAGTACAAATTAGCAAGAAAGCTATCCCAATTGCCTCTCACGAGCATGTATCGCTCACCTTTATCATGGCCAACATGGACTGTCAAATTAATACCAAAGTTTAATGGTTTCATTTGCAAATCTATTAATAGACCTTGATGTTATATGGTCCAGCTGACAGCTATTTTGGATGGGGTTCAGACCTACTGTCACGCTCCTCCAGAACTGGTGGTTATTTAAGGACAAAGATGCACAAGTTTGATTCAAATTAGTAAAGTATACTCCAAGAGAAGAGATATTGTAATATGTTTCCTGTAGGATCCGGATGTTAACTAATCTCCCTACTAAAGGTCATCTTGATTGCGTTACAGACTTGTCTTTAAATTGAGGTCTCCTGAGAACTATAACAAAGTTTGGTTCTTAGCTATTTTGGTTTCACTTAAATGAGATGCGGATATATTGGTCATGTTTTCAAAGAGGCCATCTGAACCTATTATGGCCAGGTACAGGGGAGATATTTGACTTTTACCATGTGTTTAAATGTTAAATTAAGTTCCCCGCTGACGGTCATCTTGGATAAGGTAGGGACTTGCCGGACACATTATCAAACCACTCAAGAACTATTTTGGCGAAGTTTGATTTCAATAAATTTTGATAGTTAGAGATATTAGATTTTTCGCATAGGGTTAAATTTAAAACTACGTCCGCCGCTGGCGACTATTATGGATGACATGTGGACTTGCCTTACACATTGTTAAAGGGGACCAACTAAGGACCACTGTTAGCAAGTATGTTTCAAATTTGCCGACTTCTTTAAGAGGAGAAAATCTTTGAATATGTTTTCTTATAGGGTCAAATGTTAAAATAAAATCTAAAATCTTTCATCGGAAAGATGGTGGTCATCTTCAAAACTTTATTTACTTACAAGAAATCCAAAATGGCTACCATTACGCATAAAATATAATTAAAATGGGGTCCTTTGGAAAACTATTGTAACTTGTTTATTCTTGCATACACAATTCTTTAAGCCATCTGTTGTGCAATTCCAGTATAAATTTGTGAGAGTATTATTTACTTTGACTTCGTTGTCATCCTTCATTATCGCTCTCTGTAAAACTTAGAGAAATACGCGTCTGTATACAGTCCAATTAACTACTACTTAAATAATATAGATTTTTTCCCTCAGAAAGAAATATGGAACAACCATTCAGGCTCAAACGGGATGCTTTATTTAATACTCAAAAATTGTCATTCGGACTAGTAAAGGATAACTCACCTGCTAAAATTTCAGGTTTAAATTTTCTTATTTGTTTGTTATCGAGTTTAAAATGTCGAATAAACGCAACTACTTCATATTGGCACATCTTCAAATAGTTTCTAGTTTTTTTTGTTTTTGTTTTTTTTTGCTTTTTGTTTTTGTTTTTTTTTAAACCGGATATGAGAACGTTGGACGTTTAAGCTAGGATTTAAATGTCAGAGCTACATCTACACGCCTCAAGATAAAGTAAAATAAAAAGCTGCTATCTTTTTTTGCTGTTAGGTACCTTGCCATCTGGAGTCAACTAGGTAATCTGTTAAAATAGTTTCTGTGGAAGTGAAGAACATATGAGTAATTTGGCAAATCAGCATGGTAAACATTTTCTTTGGTCGCCAGCGAAGAAGTTCGAGTATTGACAGCTTCATTCGGCGGTGTTGATAGTGCCAGCGCTCCAATTTGTCGACAGTTAAGACACTCAGTGTGTTTGCAGTGTCACGTAGGCTACTTTGCAGCGAACCGTATATAGTTGTCAAAAAATGTATACTTTCCAAGGACCTAGAATGAGGAAGGAATTGATATCCAAATGATAAAGTAACGGCTGAGATTTTGTTTAAGAATTTAGGGCTTGGTTTAGGGTTGTGACTAGGGTTTTAGTCGTGGCATTAGTAGTCGCCTATACTTGGTTTTATTAGTATGTTTATTATACAAAAGGGAAACAGGACAGCGAAAGGGAAGGCTTGGGTACCAATAAACCGGTTAAACCCTACAGTTGGCTTTTGGCAGTGCAGGTATCAAGTCCCGCTGTCCCTAGTTTCTATCGTTGTTTACGTTTATTTAATTTTTTTTTGGCACTTTCTTTTTACATTGTGACATAACTGTATTTTTCAGCCACTGTAGGTGTTTTATTTTATCATTTTCATTTAATTTTAGATAGCGGATTTTTTACATATCTTTGAGTTATGGCCTTCCAAACGTTCAGATTTTTAAGGGTTAGGGTTTGGTTAGGGTTTTGCTGCCAACTTGTATTTGTTCCGCCTAAGAAAATTACTATAGAAGGACAGTTATAAACTTTGGCATAACATTTCATTCATTTGGAACAATTATTGTGTAGTGTTTCTTGCATAAGGAACAAGTACAGTATAATTAACTAACTGGGAGGTGTTTAACGTCCTTGACTACCTTTGTAGGTCTCGCACGGACGATACCGTAGAATTACAAATATGTGTTTCGTTGGGAAAATATTCTATAATAGCTAACCCATAGGGTACGAATATTATGAAAGATAAAACAAGACATGGTTATGTTAGGATTGCAGTTGATGTTATGCTAAGAATGCTTAGGACTGGGTTAAGGTTATATTTACGGTTCGGTTTGGGTTAGTGTTTTGGGTAGCGTTAAGGTCATGTTTAAGGTTAAATTGACAATATTGTCTGATGAAAGGTTTTTCAATATACTTGTGACTTACTACTGCATGATAAATGATTACAAGTTGTAGTAAGCATGATATCTCAACCAAAAAACGAAGTCTCGAAACACAGAAGAAAAAGGAAGATTTACATAGCGAAAGAAACAGCAACTTCCTACATATCTATCCTTACCCGTTTATATATGATTTAGAACATTCTATTCTCCGTGGTGTTTAAGTAGCCACACCATGGGTTATATATCTATATTTGTAATATCTGGTTGCGGGAAATACGGAACAAAATTTAGCATGTTTTTGTCATTAGGTCGAGAAGGTATACTATGTTCTAGTATGTTGATTAGTGTAAAACCATGTGCTTTGGTGGAGTCTGAGAATTAAACATTGAAGTTTATTTGATTAAACTTTAAACGTTCCATCAATCCCAAAATAAAATGTTTGAAGCCCACGACATGATGGAGAACTGCAAAGGAAGATCTTGTAAGTTACATTCAGTGACATAATGTGAACTTGACGTGATGAGCCAAAACCAGTTAAACAAGCAGATACATAGGTTGAAAATAACTAAATACCGAAGTCACTGTGAATTTAATATCTGTATATGCGCATTTCGACAACTTATGTCGCTTCAGTGCAGATAAAAATCTAAACGTTTGGAAGGCCATAACTCAAAGATATGTAAAAACTGATAGAGAACAAATAATCAATATGATCGAAATGTAAAGCCAAAATCAGCCAAGTACAGAGCTTTTGCATGAGGGAGATACTCCTTAGTTTTCAACAAAATTTACAAAAATTTAAATATTGCAGAGTTCCAAATAGAATCGGCTTTTGGGTCAGAACCGAAGTACTGACTACTGGGCTGGTCAATACCCCGGTAACAGGTAACAGTCCACCAGCAGTGGCATCGACCCAGTGGTAACAAATAACTAAATATCGAAGTCACTTTGAATTTAATTTCTGCATATGCGCATTTTGACAACTTATGTCTCTTCAGTGCAGATATGGAATCCATACAAACAAACTTTCATCTTTAGTATACACCACTTATTTTAAGTGACAGTAAGTCTATGCACCTTCAACAAACATTTTACTACACCGATAATCGCCTGAATTTAATTGTGATCTCCAGAACTGTAGGAAAGACCGTTCAAAATCCACTTCAAGGTACACTGGAAAAAGGGCCCGGCATTAACTTTGTTTAATTCCTTAAGTGACCAATCAAAGCTTTCCTGGCCAACGATACAGGTTTTGTTCAAAGAAAAGTACATTAACTTTAACTGGCAAAGTGCTAGAGTTATGATGGAGACGAATTTTTTCATAACATGGTACTATCACGCGGTCAGTCTTTAGAGAATTATTTCAGTCAGTTGTTAGAGAAAGCACAAATATCGAAAAAACCTGAACATGAGGTAATAGCAAAATTTATTAGAGGCATGCCCAAGACAATGGCGTTCTTTGCACGCGCAGGTCAACCTGCAGGAGCTCAAGAAGCTTTAACTTCAGCCAAGATGGCTGAAGCGTGTGGATACAGGCAACACGACCAGTCAGTTAATGCCTCTAAAGTTGGTAATAAAAAGTAAATGAACAATAAAAAAACTTAAAAGCCATAAAAGAGCTTCAAAATCAAGTCGCTGTTTTAACCGACCTTGTCCAAAGTACAGGTTATGTGGAAGGAATGGAAAATACGGGTGTGGTTTAAAAAGGGGGGTGCACAGGGGTTATTCTACCCAAAGGACCATTGGAATTCTACGTGCATTTAGGATCAAGCTGTAGAATGTGCTTCGATAAGAACAAGGAATTTCAAATTTTTGATTAATTGTACCCTATTTTTCCTGATAGTGGAAAACTATTTATTTTTTTAACAATAACATGGAATATGTTTATAGTAAAAAATTTTGTTTTAATTATTCAATTGCAGATATTTTCCTTCATTTTTTACTTCCTGAAAGTCTTAAGTCTTCTTATTCATTAATGCCTAGCAATAACTTTTAATTATTTTTTTTGATTGCATCGAACAATTCTTTTTTGTTCTCATTTTCTGTAAAGAAAATTTATTCTAGTTTTGGAAAATATCTTAATTTTCTAAAAGACTTCTTATGCATTTTTGATTTTTTTTTTAATTTCAAAAAATATGTTCTAATATTGATTTGAATAAAATTAGTAAAAGCCAATAATTGAATTTAAAAAAAAATGCAGTGAAGGTCTGAAGCAATTTTTTTTTCGTGTCAGTCGTAGATCAGATAGTCTTTGTATTATTTACATGACTTCTTTTGATTTCATGATGAATCTGGACATTCTTATTTCAATTTTCTTTCAGATTTTTAATTTACTTAATGATAAATTAAATTTTATTTCATCTTTTATTATCTTAAAGTTTGGACGGAATATATACTCCAATAGAAAACAAATGTGACGATCTTGACCTTATGCCGATACTGTATTACTTTTATATAAACAGTTTGAATTTTAATTTTTATACAAATTCGTACTACAAAATGGAGGATTTTACAACAGATTCGTTTTTATTAAGAAAGTAAAAAATAATTTATCTTTCAATAGATCACATATCAAGTCATTCCTTAGAATAACACAATGTACTTATTTTGCCTTCTATTAATATGAGAAATGTTCCATATGGTGGTGGGTCGAAATAAGTTAAAATAGTTTGTAACATAAAAGAATCGATATTATTTAAATTTTAAGATTAATTAGCATATATGTAGTCATTTGTAATGTAAATTAAACGCGCTGTTGGTACATTCATTGGAACATTTAGAAATCGCCCAGAATCCTAAGACATTCAGTTAAGTATGTAACAGTGTATGGTTTTACGAAATAAAGAATAAATCTAGACATATCGTGTTAAAAGCCTAGCATGTATACTAAATGCCGAGGTGTCCAAGTGCTAAAAACAATCATTAAAATAATAACATTCAAAAATAAATGAGAGAGGTCACATGTTAGTTTTGAATAGTAATCGGTAGATTTCGGTCTCAGTAGGTGTTATTTCCTAGACATAAACACCCGCTGCTAGGGATGAGCGGGGCTAACGAAAGATGTGTAAAAATTAACAAATTTGGCTTGTTTAATGAAATTAAAATATAATAAAAGAAATTTGCAAATACTTAAATAAAATTGCATATTAAGACCTTGCTTGCAGTTTTCCAAACATTACAAAATAAAAAGAAAAAAAAATCCTTACAGGTAAAAATTTTAACATTTTGATATTTGTCATTTATGAGGGATATCTGTTATTTCTTAGTTTTGGTGAAAATTGAATTATAGGTTTCTTATCTTAATAAAAAATGAAATGTAAAAATGTCAAAGAATTTGAATGATGCGATGTTTGAAAAGTGCAATTTTTTTCTGTACTGTAAATCAACAAAAATACATCGGCAAACGAATACCGAAGCAGGAACGAGGAAAGGTGAAATTCTAAAATCATAAATCCAAATTCGAGGCAATTCACAGCAACAGGAATTGAGACAGTATGTCAAAGACAAAACACATAAACAAAAAAGAACAAGAACGCCACAAAACTAAAGCACTAGCGGTGTGAACCCCAATAAAAACTGAGGTATCATCAGGTGCTCCGGAAGGGTAAGCATGATCTGCTCCACGCGTGGCACCCGCCAGTGAAAAGTTCGGTTTTGTCACAGTCGATGTTAGTCAGTCCGGTAACAAACTCTGGATCAACCCAAAGATATATTTTCTCATTCGTGAAACCGAGACATTGTAATGGTCTGTTAAATCGTGGTGACGACCGTAAAACTTCTGTAGTGACAATTGCAACAGTGACTGAACATACCCTTGATGTATAAGTTTTTGAGACAGTAATTTCGCTCTGTTGACAAAATCGATGTACAAATTCATGCATATGATCATTTTCGTCTGATATTTATCCCTTTTTGAGAAAATGCGGGGATATTGTTTTGGTCCCGTCCGTCCGTCTGTCCTTTGGATGAACCTTGTCAGTGGAACTCCTCCTACGTTTTTGAATCAAGTTTTTAATTTAGTTATAGAATTGTTGCATATATGCTGCATATGCGCAATAAGCTCTCGGATTTTTGATAGTGGTCTTGATGCAAACAAGATGCTCTAAGATATCGATTTTGACCCATGTGAGCTTGTCAGTGAAACTCCTCCTACATTTTTTGATTTATGTATTTAATTTTATTATATAATTGTTTCATATATGTTGCAGATGCGCAATAAGCTTTCGGATTTTTGATATTGGTCTTAGTGCAAACAATAGGCCCTAAGAGTAGTGCAAACAATAGGCCCTAAGATGTCGATTTTGACACATGTGAGCTTGTCATTGGAACTCCTCCTACTTTTTTCAGATTTATGGATTTAATTTTGTTATAGAAATGTATCATATAGTCTGCAGATGTGCAATACGCTTTCGGAATTTTGATTCCGGTTTCAAATAACTAAATACCGACGTTACTGTGAATTTATTTTCTGCAACTGTTGTAAATTTTCTGAAAATATCAAAGTTTCATATTTTTGAACTTTAAGCAAATAATCTCATATTTTTTGGAAGTGTTTTGGAAAAAAAAATAAAGTTCTGAATACTTCGAATTCTGAAATGTGATTCCAATTTTTAAAAATATCCTGAAAGTCTCAAAGACCATTTATTTTTTTGAAATTTTACCTAGCAACCATAGTTTTTGAATTTGTTTTGTTTTGTAAAAAGATTTTAATTTATTGGATTCCAGAAATTTTGAGTCCAATTTTGGTTAGCTTCCTGAAAGTCTCAAAGACTACTTATTGTTTTGAATTCTACCTAGCAACCATGCTTAAATAATTTGTTTCAATTAGGAGAAACATTTTCACAGATTGGTTTTCCAAAATATTGAATTCAAATTTAAGTAAACTTCTTGGAAGTCTCAAAGACCTCTTATTTTTGGGAATTCTTTCCAGCAACCATATATCCTTGCATTCTCTTTTAGTAGAAAATAGTAATTATCAATAAATTATTGAGTAAAATTATGCCCAGGGTCTATAATAACTGTTTTTTTTGTTTTTTTTCTAGTTAGGATTGCAAGTATCTGTGAAGCATTTGGCAATTTAGTACTAATTTATAATGATTCTTACGTATACAAACGTCATAGTGATTCCAAAATAAAATTAACACTCATAAGATAGTAGTGTTATTATGACCATCAAATGATAAAAAAAATTTGGGTGAAATTTTTCCTTTTTTTTTCTTGAAGTGTACCAGTGCATATATATACAAATTCAAAGAAAATTGTATTTTGGAAAATTTAGGGGTTACCCCGGGTTTACTACCTAAGGAAGCAAATTTACGGCGCCTGACTGGTAAAATTAACTTGAATGTGTTTAATTTCCTGGTTGTTTTTCACAGTAAACTGTTCATTACCGAATGGTTATGGATAATTTTCATAAGCCAAATGGCCGTAATAACAGCTTCAAAATCTAAATTTAAAAACGATTCTAGCTGTCCAAAATAAAATAATGGTGAACTAATACTTAAAATTTTTAAATTTTAGATCAAAACACTCGCAATCCCAAACAAAAAAATTTACTCATGAACTATTATCAAACACTGTTAACAAAAAATGTTACAAAGGAGCTAACCGGAAGCCATTGAACGATTAACAAAAACATAATTTAGTCCATGGGCTGGAATAACCCCCCCCCGTGCTTGTTTAAGTCCGCATTCATCCCCTATTCAAAATAAAACATGTTAACACGAGCATAACGTGCACGCACTTGTGGAATTAGGCCCATATTTAGACCCACCTACCGAAATTTTGGAAAAATTCGTTTTTCGATCAAGTTTTTCTTTCAGTTGACAAAATGCCTTCAAGTTATAAAAACGAGGTATCAAATGATTGCTTATTATATAAGCTTCACAAAGAACCCAAGTTTTTAAGATTTCTATGCCCAATACGTTCCATAGGGCAATTTAACGTACCCCTACCCCAATGAAATATTGACGAAAAAACTGATATTTTCATTGAAATTGCGTAAGTTTGATGGTCTAGAGAACACGAAGTGCATCTAAATTCCCGATTCTGAAAATTGTTTTTAGCTTTTCAATCTATTTTCTTCAATATAAAACAGATTAAGACAATATTTACATATTCTAAATGACCAAAATTTTATTTCCAAATATACCAAATACAGGGAACTCTTAATAATTTCGTTTTTGAATAAGTTTTCTCTTTCTTTTGCCTAATTTTATTTTTTAGTAAACAAATATCATTTGGCAAAAAAAGGTATCAAATGAAAGCTTATTATATTAGCTTTACAACCATAAGAAATAATGGCCGTTTTTAGGTAATATATACATCATATATATATAGAACGTACCCCTGCCCCAACAAATGTACTCTAAAATTGTCATTTTTTGTCTATTTTCGCATAAAAATTACCGGAAGACGCAAAATGTGTGTTGTATAGGAAAATTGTGCATAAATTATATTATGATTTTATATTTTAACAGCCATTTGTTGACTTAAACTCAATATTTTGCTCGAAATTGGTGAAAAATGGGAATTTTCAACATTTTAGAATTGTCCAAAGTCGACTGCTATATCGTTATATATGCCTAATCTGGAGGATATTTCTGCAACTATGCCAATTAATTGTACCAAGCGACTCATTTGGTGTCTTAAAACATTGCTCAGAAAAACAAGGAGTGTTAAATGTGACTCTGATTACAAAAAATCATACCCCTACCCCAACAAATTTTCCCTGAAATTGTTAATTTTTTGTCTATGTTCACATAAATATAACCAGAACACGCAAAACGTGTGTTGTATATGATATTAATGCATGAATTACATCAGAATGTGGTACTTCAATAGCCATTGGTCGACTAAAACTCATTATTGCTCCCAAAATAGACGAAAAATGGGACTTTTCAACATTTCAGATTTGTCCGTATTCATCGTTAAATCGCAATATATGCCAAATGTGTAGAATATATCTTAAGATAAGCCATTTAATTGTCCTAAGCAATACGTAAATTGTCTTTTAACATTGTTTAGAAAAACAAGGAGTGTTATATGCGACTCTAAATACCGAAAACCTTACCCCTACCCCAACAAATTTTCCCTGAAATTGGTGATTTTTGGTCTATGTTCGCATAACAATAACCATAACATGCAAAATGTATGTTTTATATGACAATGTTGCATCAATTACATCATGATTTGGTATTTTAACAGCCATTGGTCTATTACAACTCAATATTTCTCCCCAAATTGATGAAGAATGGGGATTTTCAACATTTCAGATTTGTCAATAGTTCACTGTTAAATCGCAATATGTATCAAATCTATAGAATATATCTACAGATATGCCAATTAATTGTTCTAAGCGATACGTTAGTTGTCTTAAAACATTGTTTAGAAAAACAAGGGGTGTTGAATGCAGGGTTGGGGTAATGGTAATGGGTAATCGTAATCGATTGTAATCCATTACAAAATGTTTAGTAATCGAAAGTAATCTGTAATCGATCTGATTTTCGATTACTTGTAATCGTAATTTAATCGATTACAGCTGCTGAAACCCCTGTAATTATCGATTACTTTTCGATTACATTTCAATTACATTTTTTTATTTAAAGCAATATCTGCATGGCTTTTCACTTAGGTTTATGGTATCAGAAATGCATCATGTGATCTAATGCTGAATATTATTATGCTTCAGTTCATTTCACACAAACCTGAGAGCCATTGATCTATTTAAAAATGTGTTAAGTAAAATTGTAAAAGTTGCTTCAATTGTATATATCTTACTATCTCTTCAGGCTTTAAATATCCAACAGCTATTGTCATCATTTTAATCCCCCTCTCCCTCATAGAATCTTCCTAAAATTTGTGAAATAAATTTTAAGACTTAAAGTCTAGTCAGTAATCTCAGTATAGAACAGATCTTCTTAATGTGTGGTCATGTCTTGGACAGATCACTATGAAATACCACCAGATTTGCCTTCAGATGGAGTAATCAAGATCAAGTGCATACATTGTAATATATTAATATCTGGCAGTTTAGCAACCACCTCAAATTTTACTACTCACTTAAAAAAAAAATTGTGCAAATCTGTCCAATATATTTGGATAGCTGAACATATTTTTTTCTCACAGACTTACCCCTTGTCTGACTGTGATGTATTAAATTAAAATTTATGCATTTTAGCTCTTAACATGTTTAACAAAATAAAATATTTCAAAGAATGAAAAATAATAATAATCATGATGAATATATAGAGTAGATGGTACAGCAATTCAACAATTTGTATGATTATGATGATATTAAAATTCTAAAGCAATCAATCATTTTATCAGACCTTTTGTTTAAATTTAGCTTCTTACTTTTAATGATTTATAACATGATTTACAATTTAGGCATAAGGTTAAATGTACCTGTTGACAAGATGTTTACACAAGAATATAACTGTTAATTGCAATTTAACCCCAGGCAGTAATCCACACCTGTCAGATTATTATAATTAAACACAAATTTAAGCGTTATGAAAACAATTTATTGATTGTCAATTTCATTAAATGAACTAGTAGTAAAATTTTCATATTTTTCATCTTTAAATTATAATAAGAAATTTTTTTGCCAAAAATTTTTTTATTTCCCTTTTTGTGAGAAAACATAGAAATGAACAATTATCCCACCAACAAGGATCTGAAAAGAGCAGCCAACAAAATCATGCCCAGTCTATATCAAGAAAATCATTAAATTATTGAAAAAAATGAACAGAAGAAAAAAAAGATACTAATGAAGAATTAGTTCACATGTTTCTCTTGAGCTTTGCCTCCTCTTTCGATAGTGGAAAATGCGATGACACATTTCACAAAATGATGAAAATTAAATGTAACAGTATTGCAGATACCTAATCTTTCACAAATGTACCACTTAAGGTTCAATTTTTGACAATTCAATGTACAAATGTTCATGTATCTCAATCTTTATATGTTTTGCCATGTGTCATGTATAATATAATATGCCTTTTTAAAGAAATGTAATCGAAAGTAATCGAAAGTGATTGTCGATTACTTCTCCGAAAGTAATCGATTGTAATCGATTACATGTGAGATACATGTGTAATCGATTAATAATCGATTACACAAAAATATGCCATGTAATCAATTAATAATCGATTACATTTCAAAGTAATCGTGCCCATCCCTGGTTGAATGTGACTCTAGATACCAAAAATCTTACCCCTACCCCAACACATTTCCCCCAAAATTTTCAATGTTTTCTATGTTGGGATAAAGATAACCACCACACGCAAATTCTGCGTTGCATATTATAAAGTTGCATGAATACTATCATGATTTGGTATTTCAAATCCCAGTTGTCAGCTTAAACTCAATATTTTTTTTCCAAAATTGATAAAAAATGTAAATTTCTAGCATTTCAGATTTGTCCAAAATTCACTTTTAAATCGCAATATGTGGCAAATCTGGAGGATTTATCTGCAGATATGCCAATTTATTGTCTTAACCGATACATATGTTATTTAAAAACACTGTTTAGAAAAATAAGGAGTGTTCAATTAGTCTCTAAATACTAAAAATCTTACCCCTACCCAAACAAAATTAAACTTAAAAATCCCCAAAATATGACCGTCTAAGCATATAAATGAACAAAGCATACTATTGTTTTACTTTCGTTGCAAAAGATGCATTTGATACATCATAATATGTAATTTTGACACCAAAATATTGGTAAAATTGAAAATTTTGGACGATTATCGTGAAAAATTGGAATTTTCAGTATTTCAGAATTTTCCGAAATTCAAAGTTAAATCGTTGAATAACTGTACCTAAACCGGGCGCATAATCTTTTTTTTTGATAAATGGGAGTCTCTGTGTGTTTTGGTGTTTGAAAATGATATGTCATTGGACCTTTATACAATGTTAAAAGCTTTTCAAGCTGAATAAAATGAAATAAATTGTGTTGAATATGTGTGGTAAGGGGTAATATGTTTGTAATTTATGAGACTGTAGTTAGTCTAAAAGGCTTAAAAGCATACTTTCTAATTGGTTAGATATGATGAAACGATATTTAATCAACATTTTCAAGTTATATATCAACATGAAGTATTTGCATCTCAATGTCAAAACAGCAGAAATTCTGAAAAACGGAAAATTCCCATTTTTCATACAATTTCGGACAGAAGAGTCGAAATCAGACCTTTTAAAAAGTTTTAATGTACTTGAATGAACTTCTGCATGTCAGTTATAGTAAAATACACGCTAGAATTCCCATTGAACGTTATCGTTTTATCATTTAGAGCCTCAATATTTCAAATTTTCTCTTAATTTTTAGGGGAGGGGTGCTAATTTTGACATTCATGAACCTATTATATATCTGAAACTAAAATTTTTGCGAATATTTTGTTGCTAACATATCATAAACTATTATTGCATCGGCAATTATTAAATATATATTCAGATTTTTACGACCCTTAAGTCAAAAAGTTGAAATTGTGAAAAATCTAAAATTCCGAAAAATTCCATTTTTCAAAAAAATTATAACGAAAATCAAAATTTTATGGACCTTAATGGTTTGATTTTCCAACATTGTATCACAATTGATAAGTTAGGCATAAAAACTAGATCAAATGACGAGGGTTGTTTATCTGAAAGGAATTGACAGCCTAAAATCGACATTTTCGCAATTTTTTGCAGGGATAGGGGTAGATTTTTTTGTATCCCCAGACCATAAAATTGGCGTAAAGTACCCAAACTTGTGTTAATTTTAAGGCATATCAAATTAGCTTTAATTTGATATCAAATTCTAGTACATATTACTCATCTGTAAAAAGTTATGGAGCTTAAAAGATGAAACTTATGTTAAAACGAAAATACAATAATTTTTCGGGTGCACTATAAAAGTGGCCCTATCCTGTCTATGCGTGCAGGTTATGTTCGTGCAAACATGTTTTATTTCGAAGAGAGGGCATTGAAGGACTGGTTCGGAAGTAGGGGTTGGGTGGGGAAAGTGTTTCAAGTGTTTCAAGCCCACAGACTAATTCTTCTATATAAGGACATTATAATGGAACATATCTTGTTACACTCCAAAGGCAAGGTACATGTTCAATTAAAGCAAAATATTTATGTAATGTGTAATCCTAAATAAACCTTTTCAATATGCATACATTTGGAATCATTTATTTTATTGCATATGTTGTCCATCCCATTTATATCTCTTTATAGAATGTCTTTAAAAATGGTTTTGAACGAACCAAAAAATCAATGGCCAGAGGGATATTACCTTTTTGCTGACAACGTACCGGTCTTCCTTATAACAAATTCCTGAAGTGTTTGCTTGCCTATTGGGAATACTTAGATTGTAGCGTCTTAGTCTAGAATAAGAATAATGTTTCCTGAGAGTTTCATCAAATTTCAAACAGTAGTTTAAGAGAAAGTGCAGATATGAAACGGACAGCTGGACGGACGAAAGTAGAGGCAGACATCAGGTGAATGTAAAGGGTAGACTGGCGTACAGGCAGACGGATAAACGGACACAAGGAACATCATATACCCCGCATTGTTTTCAAAAGCAGTAGCATAAAAATAGATTTTGCATAATCGTTATCAATTATTCTACCTATAAATTGTGTCAAAACTTTGTGAGGGTTGAAAAATAAAGGACCTTTAACTCAATAGAACATGTCCCAAGCCTTTTTCTTTTATTGTTTGTTTTCTATTTTGTTTGCTAGTTTAAGTTTTTGCTTTGTTTCATGATAATCTCGTAAGAAAGTTTTGTAGTGTTCGATGCATTATCGAAGTGGTCACGTTATACGCGTTTGAATTTGCACGTTTCAGTCGTATGAGTGTGATGTATACATGTATGGTTGCTTAAGCAATATTTGATGAAATGCGAGTTCAGCTAATTGTCCTTGGCTATGTGAGCTGGTATTGACTATAATTGTTGTCAAACTGCTCATGCATTGCCCTTTAAATCTGCTCCGTTTCAACAAAAAAAAAAAATCTCCAGTATTTAGCGAATTAACCTAATTCTCAAAGATCCCTACCATATTATTTCAATACTATATTACGATGAATTTCAAATTAATTGTGTAATCTTCTGTCTTTTGTAATAATGTGATCATTCAAAGATACTTTAACTCTTCTCCGAGATCATACATCAAATTACAGTAGGTCTTTGCATCCAGTGAAAAACAATTAGATAGCGGTATGTTTTCATAAATTAAATTCTTGTTCACTAATATTGGAAAACGTTCTTATTCGTACAACATGTATCACGTTTTGCTGGTACATAATTATTATGATTTCGCATACATTCGGATATGATATATGCCAAGCACATTTTCCTATTGGTAAAACGTTCTCTTTCATATTTTACATATGTCTCGTTCAAGGATTTCTAAATGATTTGATTTGCACTGAAGAGACATAAGTTGTCGTAATGCTCATATACAGAAACTAAATTCACAGTAAATTTGGTATTTTGCTATTTGTAACTACTGTGTCGATGCCACTGTTGGTGAACTATTAGTCCCCGAGGGTATTCACCAACCCAGTGGCCAGTATTCGGTGCTGGTCCGAAAACACATTTTATTTGAAAACTTGTAATATCAATTCAAAAAAAAATTGTTAAAATGTAAGAAGTATATCCCTCTTGCATAGCCCTGTCCTTAGCTGATTTTGGCTTTCCTATTCGGATCTTATTGGCAATTCGTTCTCTTTCAGCTTTTAAACATATTTTAGTTCATGGATTTCTAAATGTTTTGATATCATCTGCACTCAAGAGACATAAGTTGTCGAAATGCGCATATGAAGAAATTAAATTCACAGTAACTTCAATATTTTGTTGTTACAATACCATATCTATAAGAAATGCATTGACAACATACAGTTATGAAATAATATGCAACAAATGGATTACTGGATATCTTTCCAACGTAATTTTATCTGTAATTTCTATCTAATGTCTTTGACAAGAATGCAGTTTTATCGAGAAAGATTTCCTGTGTTTTATATTTGTTTTCTTGCAAAAGCAGACGGATAATGAAAATAATAGTAACACACAATAAAAACACAAACACATAACAGAAACACTAAAAGGTAAGCAAACTATATAAGCGTAGTAATAGGAGTAAATGTTAATGTATCTTAAGGGAGAGACAATATATGTCTTCCGTAAATGGTGGTTTACAGTGTAAGATGACCCATGTAATTTCGATGCACGCGACTTCATCTCACTCCGGTAAATGACCAACCAGACGTGTTGATTTTTTGATCCAACAATCGTAACATAAGTAAAGCCAATAAAACAACCAACGTCACAATGTAAGTACACTCAAATGGCGACGGCGATGTTCACACAGTATAGGTGTCCAGATGTTTTAACGGAAGAAATAGATACTTGCATAAGATCTTCCACTCGTGGAAGAAATTTTACATCTTTTTTTCTCTTTTCGCTACACTCAACTCGAGAAAAGACAAACTTTCTTAACTCGTGAAAGATTACTCGATATTTAATCTGATTTTATTCAAGATCCTAGTAATCTTTGACGAAAAACATGATATTTACAGGTTCCTTAATTACAATAGAAAGAGCTTAAATTGAAGTAAGTTGAAAAAAGAAGAATGAAGCATAGGTCTTCTCATCTATGAGACAAACTAGCAAATTTGTGAATTTCTAGCTTGAGATGCCCTTGTCTCAAAGAGAGAGGGAGATTTCAATTTCATCAATTGTAAATTATAAGACACAGTGACCGTCAATTAAAGTTTTTGTTGAACAGAAATTGAATTTTTGATAATACGTACAAGATTTTAATTTTAGCTTTGGTTTTCCGAGATTTCCTGATTTTTTTTACATGTTATGGTGTTGAGTGATATATTTATCTTTTTTTTTTATTTGTTGAACTTTTTACACTAATATCAACCACAAAATTGTACAAAGCTTTAGGTTTTGTTTCATATTGATAATTCTATTTTTTAATTACTTTTGAATAATATAATACTGTATTTTTATCTACATCACAAACAGATTGCCTCTTATTTGCACATTATACTCCGAGATATTTCTCTCTATAAAGGGGACCAAATATTTTGACAAAAAAATACGATATAAAATATTAAATTGTTAACCACGAAATATATGGTCAAATAATACAAAGCTTAAACACATTAATATAATTAATCACATTTAGACCATATGAAGCATTTATGAAAGAAGACAGACACGTAAAAGAGCTATACATTACAATAAAAGATCTAGTATTGTTCCTGTAGGTAATCTATTTGATGTCTTCACGTTTAATTTGGTAATGTATGTTTTGGGCTGTTAATGCCTAGCTCGTGTTAATTATGTCCTTTGTTTAGCATTAGTTGTGCATGATACATTTTTAATTCCTTAGTATTCTTCGTTTGATAGAGAGAAGTTTTAAGAATTTCCGTTTTTCCTCTTTTTTTTTCTTCATGACTTGTTTTGGTTTTACGGGTCTTTCTTTTCTCAATCCATTCATATTTTTTGCAGCAAATGATTTCTTGTCAATCACAGCAGTATGATCAACACTCTGACATGTACAAGCTACAATTGAAATACACATTAAAAAATCAGTTCACTCTAAAGTTAGAAGTGTCAGTTGAATTAGATTGTGACTCATCATTCGTATTGACATTTTCTAGTAGCAAGTTACAATGCAGTCGTACGGTATTTTTATGATAAAACTGTAATTTATAATATTGAGCTGTGGTCCGACTGATTCAACTATTTCATGAAAAATAAGCTTGATAAATCAAATATGAAAAAAAATGATGAAGTATTGGCGTATCACATAATACAGAAACTTTATCCTCTAGTCATTGGTAAAAAATTACAAATTTGAAAACTTTCTGTCATTGAAAGGACATAGAGGTAAAGCACTACAATAATTCGGGACATTCAAAATAGGAACTCTCGTGTAATAAAAGGTGGAAACGATCTTCTCAGATACCAGTGAGAAGGATAACTGGATTCCAGACCTATTTAGATTAATATATACCACCTAAAAACAAGCTATTTATGAATTGTAGTGCACTTATAATTTGTCCTACATGACAATTCTTTAACTAAATTTTAATTGACAAAAATAATTAATCTGAAGCGCTCCAAATAGATTAAATATAAACCATTCTTAGCTCAAAAGTGTTCATTAATTAGACATTCCCTTTCAAGGTAGTGATGTATTGATTTTTAGTATAAATTTTTTCCGGGGTGAACACGACTCAGATGTTCCGTGTCCCATGGCCTTGTAACGGGCTCTATAATCACGGGGCCTAATCTGCTCGAAAAATATTCTAGGTGATTCCCGAGATACGTAATTTAACTGTCGGTGATTACCAAAAATATGTAAACAAACCCGCATCAGAAGTGACAAGGTGAGAATCTTTCAACTATATTAGTGTTTATATTGCATTGTTTACAAAGTGATTATGCCTATTCTATGGCAAACTTAATAGCTGTATAAGTTTTATCTTAAAATTATTTGTAATTTTTCAGTGAAACGTGCACAAAAGTACAGATCGTAAGCAAATATTTGAGCAGTCAGTCTTGTTTATGCTTATTTCAATTTCAGTGTCTTATGAAAGCTTCTTTGCTTTATTTCATAAGCTCTAAATGATGTTTAAGAACTGCACCTATAAAAACAGGTATATATTTGGTATTTAAGCAAATATTACAATATAAAGCAGATTTTTGTGGGTGATCGCCAAGAGTAAGTCAGTTTATGATGGTGAATACCAAAACTCAAGAAAATCATATTTATTTTAGTCATTTTTAAAAGTAAAGAAGCGTAACATAGCAAAAGAAAAGCACTTGGACGGTTAAAAAAATAAATGCAGGACCAGAACAAAATGCATCAGAAAGTAAGCATTGTCTTATCGCTTGAAAAAGCTTTTGGAATCTAATCTTGTTGGTGCCTGGAAAAAAAGTCAAAATTCAATACTAGATTTATCCGAGGTTCGCTAGATTGAAACATCAATAACATCATATGACAACTATCAAACATCTGGAGTAACGATATTCATAGGCAAAAAAAATCTAGAATGTTTGCAGGGAAAGTTAAACATTCCGAAGTCAAGTTCACATTCATGAGGTTCTTATTTGCGTACAAATACTAGAAAAAAAAAAAGAGAATGAAAGCAAAAACGACAACAACTTACTTGTCGCATATTGAATAACGCCAAAAGGCAAAAATTACAAATCAAGCAAATCATTCATAGCATATCATATGTTGTAGGGGCATATCATAAAAAGAAGTAGCCTATCATAGCTATTGGAAGCAATTCATTTGTTGTCTTCAAAGGTTTTAGAAGCACATTATTGTTCTTCGAAACATAGCATATGTCTCATGACCAGTGCATATCATAGGTATTATGATCAACAACAGTAGTCAGTCAACAATTTTAGGAGTTCGCTAATAAATGCATTCACTACAAGAAAGTGGATCTTGAGAAGAACAAAGATTCCTCCGAAACAGATACAACATCCTATTATTGGTCACTCTAGGAACCAGAGGTATATCTGAACGTAAATGATTTCGTTGAATGAGTTTGTAATGTCACTGGTGATGATATCTGTTTTGATATTGATGAACACATCGACAACAACAACGGTGACAACATTTTTGTTCATTTTTTTAAGCTAAAACTCAAAGACTCCACGTTTCATCGAATATTTCATCTAGTTTAAAAGGAACAATAACATTTTTACGAATATGTAGAATGGTTGTCGTCAGAATCAACAACAGTGATGAGATACGCACATTAAAGTGGGCCGATAAATCCTAAATTGTTTGGCTGAACGTTTCCACGTGATTTATGGAAGGATTCAGAGTTATTGTTGTTGCCCCTATTTTTAGGTATCAAGTGTAAAGGTCATTACCGAATAACTCTAAAAAAACATTGCAATAACTCGTCGAATCTTTCAGAATCATATGAGACAAGGTTACTGCCTTTGATTATAAGCAATGTTATTTAGTACGGATGATACGCGTAGAGCAGAACATGATCAACCTCCGGATAACCTAATAATACTTCAAGCGTTGTAGACTTAGTTAAGTTATGTCCCCTCATTTTTTTTTGTCTTTGCCATGTTGTCTCCTTTTGTGTTACATTTGAATTGCCATCTTTTTTTTTATTAAATAAGAATTTCCGTCCCCATCTTTTCATTTCGTTACTTTTGTGCCGTTGACTTTGAAAATGCGAAAGTTCAGTGCAATGGTGAAGGTTCCAGGGGTCTTCATGACATGCCGATTAGGAGAACTGAGCTTTGATGGAAACTGAAAATCTTTAATGGTCAACAACTCAAAAAATATCAACTGCACAGTTGCGGTCAAAATTTCTGCCATGACCTATAATTTTGCGCTAACACTAAAATTATGTTTCTCTAACTGTTCCCGGGTTTCCGCTCACAGAAAAAATAACTCCTTTACTGAAAATAGAAAGTTATGCGGTATTTACTTTCAATTTCCCAAATCGATATTAATTTGATTCATGAAATACCGCAGAAATACTGCCTAGTATGAGGTTTCTTGATACAAAAAGTTCTATAACATCACTGTGGTGTTAACAGAATAGGGTGACCTCGCCTGTGTATCCATGTCAGAGGGAGCGGCCAATCCAGTATGGAAGAAACGGTGTGGTAGGTCATAATCTGACGGAGGAAGAGCTATATACCACCTCTATTTCTGAGACTGAAGCGGACATGGTCATGATGGTGTGAAGTATCGTCCTATGTTCATTAGGGAAACAAATTTTCACAACTGTATCTAGTGAGACACGACATTTTCTGTTAAGATAGTAAAAGTTTCGCGTTTCAAAATTACAAAATTTATCTATCTCAAGCTGAGTAAGTCGTATCTCGCTCGATGCCGTCGTGGAATCTATATATCACACAAAAATGAAATGATATGTTTTGTAGTTTTCACAGCATTTGCAGCGGACCAAAAAGAATGAAGATATTACAGCGAAAGGCCTTACAAAATACTGTTATAATATCCACAAGAATTGCAATTATCTATTTATTTCTGTAAATAGTGCACTTTTTATTTTTGGACGGAAGAATAAACGTTTAAACTAGTATTCCCCCGACTATCCGATAGAATAGCCACGGTACTCTAGTATAGCAGTGGATTAAAAAATATGTTGTCCCATTCTCTGTCGTATGTGGATGTCAAGGTTTGGTATTATTAATGCAAAACCCGTAAATTTTCAGGAAAATAAATTATTTTTCAATGTAACTGAGCAAAACTTTTATGTATAAAAAAAATTAACAATTCTGACCAAATTTTTCTCCCTATTTTAATCTAACATAACATTCATGTTAGAAAGCAACTAACTTAAGTTTCATTGCAACATAACCTCACTCTATGAAATAAGAGTTTGTGATGGATAAGCATGTCGTTTTCTTCCTCATGCATTATTGTACCGACATCTCAGGATTTTTTTTATAGGGTCTGCAAGTCTCGTCATGTGACTCACGAGAATCCACGATAAACAGGCAATTCAAAAACTCTTCCCGCCAAAACATGACGTCTGAGCATTATGACGTTCAAATTTTTGATTGAAACGTCATATATCTTTATTTAAAATGTAACTTCCGGGTACAATTTTTGATCCCGGAAGTTCCAAAATTGTACGAGACTTACAGACCCTATTCCAAGTCTTCTTCCGATTGACTCGATGAGCGCACTGTGGTTGTTTATATGTTATGATTGTCTTTTGCTGGTATTTTTGTTGGGCAACGGATGACAGCCATTGTTTTAACACTTTGCCAGTTAATAGTATTATTGTTGACGATTCCGCATCCTTGACATGAAAAGGATGGATGTAGCGTTACTCGAAATTTAGCAATGAATTAAACTCGCACCGGTGCTATTGGCCTTCTTGAAGTTACTTCTTGGTATGGCTTATGCTAATTTTTGAAAACATCATGGTTACGTAGGATTAAGGTAGATCAGTAGTGGTCCGCCATTTTGAATTCGTTATTGGTGTTGTTGTGGTATTATCTGCTTTTAAAATATGCAAATATTATTATTTGTAATAAATCAATCAATATTATATTCATAATACAATATGCAAAGGACCTACATGGAGTTGAATTTACATGTCTTTATCTATTAAGATGAGGTATGGTAACTTGATAATTAAATAAGTTGGAACAAGATATATTTGAAAAAGGAAGATAATCTGATAAAAAATATTTTACATAGATATCACTATGAAAATTCACATTTTATAAATTTTATGGAAAACAAAGTCGGTGACCCCCATTTTTCCTTATATTTTTTGAAAGTATGTTCAAAGGGCTAACACATGAATAAAGTAGCAAAAAATCTATGGAATAGTTTTAAAGAATCAACAATATCCCTGTTTTTCCCTATATATTCATTAGAAATAATTGATTATTTTGATGTCAGTTATTTTAAAAACAAGCACGGTGACCCCCTTTTTTATTTTTTTTATTACAATGCTAATATTATAAGGAAACTTTCCTGAGAAAAAAAAAAGAAAATCTATGGAAAAAAATTTTGGACTACCCATCTACCTTAAGAACAACAATAAAAGCTTTGTTCCATTACTTGGTTTTACCGAGTACTAGTATTCCACAGACTTTGTCTTATGTGCATTTTACTCAATATCCCTTCATTGATTATGTACTCCATCAGTTTCATTTGAAATTAATACATTATACATGTACTTACTACAGTGGTTTAACGTGGTTGTACTCATATCTAAAAACAAAAATAAACCGATTCCATTGGTTATAACATTTGTAAAATGGAATTAAAATTAACATTAAGTAATAGTTCAGAAAAAGTAATGATCTTACAATCAAATCTATTTTTTTTAATAAAAACAAATGATTGTCCTTTGTTCAATTCATGTTACATAACTTTGTATACTCTATGAATGTTCTAAAATTATTGATGCTTTCTTTGTTCATCGACTTTATGATCCTTTATGCGAGAATCGATAAACCGGATGAACACGTTAACCAATTTTAGAAATTAAATATATATTAATGAAGTAACTAACCTTTGTGATATTGCAGGCATTTTCGGGACCCAAATATTCAAATCTTGTATTTGTCTATTTCAAACCAGGACATGTAATGCCTGTAATTTCCTAATCTTATAAAAAACCTACTAGAAGCATTTTTTTTCTAAATTACTTTTTTGTTACACGTGATGCTGATTTTGAGAAAAAAAAACGACCCAAGCAGCTTAATTAGACTGTTCCAAGTCGACATACCGCTATGACCCTTTCGGATAGCGGGGAATCTGAACATCATTGAAGATAAAAAGGTGGAAGATTCTTTATAAAAAAGGCCTAAATATCGCCCTCCTTCAAAAATAATCCGGGAAACATGTTTTGATATAATTAAAGATGCAGTAAAAAATTATTGTAAAAATTGGTGCAAACGAGAAAGTACAGACAAACATGCTCTAATTCTTTTAAAGATAAAATTATTACCAAGGTCACCAACATAAAAGATTTTTATAAAGATAAATATATTGAGTCACCTCCTAAATTGTCTGTAAATAGGTTCAAGTCATAAATGAAGGATCTGGGTATAAATATGTGTTTGAA
>MJUU01023765.1:9190-22921 GCA_002080025.1 Modiolus philippinarum
AAAAAAACAAGAATGGCATAACTAGCAAACAGACAACACCCATACAAGTTACAAGTTAACTCCATTGTTTGCAAAGTCATGTGTATTATAAGAAAAATAATGAAACTGCGTGAGAAATTAATGTTAGAATGGAAGACGGAAATGTCCGGTGAAATCATTCGCCATTCAAGATACAAGATATGTTCTAGAACAAGTAAACCATATGTCATGCTTTACCGTAGAGGAGACACCACCGCACCACCGCCCCCTCCCAATAAAAAAATAAAAATAAGAGCGAGTAGGTCTTAACAATAAAATAGCAAACGATGAGGTCCATGTAATACCACATAATTCTTTTTATATCAAATTTTACACCACCAAATTTGAATTGGATATGACCAACCATGTAAAAATATATTAAATAACTTTATTTGCACAAATAAACCCTAACGGGTTAAAGCAAAATATAAACTATACAATGATAGGAAAATGCATTTAATAAATTTCATTATAGATAGGCTATGGTTCAAGAGGAAGTCTCAACACGGCCTGATTGTATTTGTTCATCAAACTGTCAAAATTGGCATTGTCAAATAGGTATTTGAAAATATTCAATAGATCTGATACAATGAAATGAGATAAATTCATATGTCTTATTTATATAGACCCCCGGCGCGTGTAAAATGCTAAAAATATAAAATAGATATTAGATATTATGAATGTGTTCAAGTACTGCATGTAACACAAATTAAATTTTATTTCTTGAACTTTGTACTGTTGCATCGGACTGTTACTTCTTCACATTTATTTTACAAATGGCAGAATGAGAAATGCATGACTGATCATCTATTTTCAAATTTAAGAAGGACAACTCGAATGTCTTTCGTTCGTCTCTTTCGAAACTCATACGTACACACGAAAGCGACGAAACGACACGTAGCGACGAAGGAAGTATGGCTCAGAATGAAGATTTTTTCAACTGCTTTCCTATATAATTATTTAGTTAAAGAATCCCAACATTGTAATTGGAAGTGTTTACATTTTTAAATTTACTTTCGCTTTTTTAATTTTTGTGCAATAACTAGTCTCCGTACGTTTAGGTTCTCTTTCGTCAAAATGTGAAACATCTCTAATTACGTGGAAATGTGTTTGCGGACATTTGTATGTTTTATCAATATAAATAATGTTATAATATAATATATTAGTAACTTATAATTGGTTCTATTGATCTGAACAAAAGAAAGAAGAGCATGCACGTTTTCTATGTTTTATGTAAATGTTATCGAAGTAAATTTTGATACCTACCAGTATTTGGTTTTATTTGTTTGTTTTTTTTTATACTATAGGGAAACAGGATAGATAAAGGGGAGGTTTGGGTACCCATAAACGGGTTAAACCCTACCGCTGGCTTTTGCTAGTGCCGGTACCAAGTCCGGCTGTCCCGAGTTCCTATCGTTGTTTACGTTTGTCTTTTGTCTTATTCGTGTTCTTTTCATGTGTAGTTCCGTAGCAGATTGTTTCATGTAATTTTCGGTCATTGTAGGTGTTTCCTGTTATCCACTTTTTACACTGAATTCAAATCCTTAGAGGGTCAAAAACTTGAATGGAACAGCAGGCCACCAGATAACAAATGGGTCTTAACAGTTACCTAAAAATTGACACCAGATATAGCTCAAGACATTTAAATGGTGATATTCTCTATTTTTCAATAAATTCGTAGATTCGTTAGTGAAAAATGCTCATTCGATGACAGAAATTATTTTGGGCGTTACAGCTCATCGGAAATTTTTTTATGATCCTTGAAAGGGCAAGATCACCAGTATGGAGGGATCTTGTCACATATACCTCGAATAGTTGTAGGGGTTCATACACTGCTAGTGCTTCAGTTTTTTTTTTTTTTTTTTTTTTTTTTTTTTTTGTTTTTTTTTGGCGTTCTGGTTCATTTTTGTTTATTTATTTTTTTTTGTGATGCTGTCTCACTTCGTGTTGGATATGAATTGCAGTAATTTTGGGATTTATGATTTTGGAATTTTCACTTTCCTTATTTTTGCTTCGGTATCGATGTATATATCATATGATTTGTTCCAATTATAAAATAGCTGAAAACTTGTAAGGATTGGCGTTTTAATCGAGTCATCAATCTGGAGTTCACACTGCGAGTGCCTTTGTTTTGAATGTTGTAATTTCTGTTTCTGTGCTTTGCATCTGTCTAACGTCATTGTTTTTTATGTCTAACGTTATTGTTTTCTGTGTTCTCGTTTTGGCCGTGTCTTTGGACTTCGATTTTTGTAAATTTCACTTCTTTGTTCCTTCGGTGTTCTACTGTCGTTGTTTCATCGGTGTTCGTATTTCTAAATTTTCAAAACGCAAACGGACTTTCCGTAGCTGTCGATATAATGGATCATATAACAAACTTTATTGAAAACGTGATGATTTTGACTTTCAAATTGTGAACTTTCTTTTTTAGTAGTATTTATCTCCAGCATATCATGGAGTCTTCATTTCACAGCTCATTCACGTAATTTTACGTCGATTTCGTCAACAGAGCGAAATTACTGTCTCAAAGTCTACTGAGGCAGGGTTAATTCAATTACTATTGTCGCTCAAAAATCTTTTATAGTCCGCAGCACGGTTTTATTGATCGCTTAAATGTGTCTATAGCACAAATAAAGATGGACAACCTTCAATAAATCCCTAGTAGTTATTACTGCAATGACAGATACCAAATTTGACATTACACCGGACTTTTCACTTATAGTGTGACTATTGTCACATGTGAAGCAGGTCATGCTTACCCTTCCAATATACCTGATTACACTCATGTTTTCAGCTGGAGTTCACACTGTTAGTGCTTTGGTTTGCTGTGTTGTCTTTTAATAACTTATAGTTGCATTTTTTCATATGTAACATTTTAAACCTTTTTTATGAAAATTTTAACGTCGGGTGGATCAGTTAACTGTTTACCGATTTCCGGACGAACTGCTCCATGCGCAAAATATATGCACAGTGCGACGCCTTTCAAATCTTACTTAGGTAGAAAATTTATATATAAACAAAATGTTTTAATTGTTTATATAAGTAAATAAAACAGTTATTTCATGCCCCGTTTCAGGAAATAGCAAAACTATTGTCCCTCGATGATGGAAACGACTTGCAAACTGCTGCCTTCGGCCTCTGGCCTGAGGCAACAGTTCGCAAGTCATTTCTGCTTTTTCCTTCAAAGGCATGAAATAACTGTACACTATATCACACTATTATATTTTAGTTTTGTCTTCGTCCATGTTTGTTTTTGCTACAGGTTTGTCCTTGTAACTGTCTGAATACTGAAGAATTTAACATCAAACTTTTACCTTGGTACTGTTTGAGGTTTTAAAAAATAATGCATACCATGGATTTCAATATCTGTTTTCTAAGGGTTAGAAAATAACAAGAGCCAATCATCCACTGAAAAGATCTTCCAGTGCCATATTAGCTGTGTCGCGTGTTGAGCAAGTCTTGCTTACCCTTTCGGATTTCATGATGACACTAATGTTTTTAGAGTACACGACAGATCTTCAAATATTACGGTAAAATCGAATTATTGTTTTTTTTCCTCTTTATCAGATCCTAGTGGTGAAATGAGTTAGGTTAAAGTCATTGCATCGGAATGTAAACATCAGGAAACACATTTGTTGGAACTAGCATATACCTTGAGTACAAAATCTATCAATGGTCTGGACAAATGTGGCTTCTTACTTATAAATATTCAACAATAATTAAGGAAAGTAATCCGTCATATAGAATTATTCAGAAATTCACACGGTGTTTCTATTGTCAGTGTTGTCAATCATTTTGAATCGACAAATCAAGGACGGTCTAGCGTTGATGTGTCTGTGTATTTATAAGTTATTTCTTTGTGTAATGTCTATTAAAGGCAGACAGCTAGAAACGTGCACTGAAGGGAGATACCGCGGCTCAGATACCATCCTTTCTGTGAGGTTTTGATAATATTTGACTCATTTTAACTAATTCAAATTTGTTTTTGTGTTTCCTGGCAAATCAATTTTATTTGATGTCCCTTTTATCACAAAGTTTATTGCAATTCATCTATTGCCCTGTCAACTCTCACCACTTATCTTAATCCTCTTCGTGCTGGCTTATAGCACATAAGGCCATTACCAGAGACCGTCATGCCTGTCTGTCTTGGGACCAGTGTTGGATTTGTCCCCATGTCCAATCTTTTTCCTTCATCTCCTTTTCAACTGATCTTCTCTATGTTTCTTTTGGTCTTCCTCTCTTCCTCCTACCAGTTGGTGTCCATCTTAGAGCAACCCTTGGGATGGCAGTTCGGTGCATTCTATAGATGTGGCCTATCCATTTCCACCGTCGTTTGTTTATTTCAAGTGAAAGAGGAGTGGTGTTGGTTCGCCTGTATAATTCCTGATTTGATATGGTGTTAGACCAAAAGATTCTAAGGATTCTTCTCAGACATCTTGTTTGAAATACGTCAATTTTGGTTGTTAGGAAGTTTGTCACCTTCCAAGATTCTGCACCATATAGAAGAACACCAAGAATGTTGCTTTTAAAGATCTTGATTTAAGAATGTGTGCTGATCTTGGATGACCTCCAGAGGTTTCGCAGTGAGGCAAAAGCTCCAGTAGCCTTTGCAATTCTTGCTTTAACATCCACTTCCAAATTCCCATCTGTGGTGATCTTATTACCCAGGTAGACAAACTCAACTTCCTCGATGTCTGTACTTTCTAGTGCAAATGGCTCTTCAATATTGCTGTTTAGTTTCATGATCTTTGTTTTTGCTGCATTGACTTTAAGTCCTAGTTTTCCTGCTAATGTTACTAGCTGATTTGTCTTTTCTTGCATATCTTGATGTCGGTGTGCAAGAAAGGCGATATCATCTGCAAAGTCTAGATCTTCTAACTTTTCAAGCATGGTCCATGTGATATCCCTTTGTTTGTTGTTTCTTTCATGGCCCATTCAATACAAAAGGTAAAGAGAAGAGGAGAAAGCAGATATCCCTGTTTAACTCCAGTCTTTAGTAGGAAATCCTCCGATAAGGTTGAACCACATATGACTCGAGCATTAAAGTTGGTGTAAAGTGCTTTTATCATCGAGATCAGTTTGTCTGGTATACCATTATGGATTTTCCAAAGAGCTTGTCTGTTGATACTGTCGAAGGCTTTGGTGAAATCAATAAAATTTATATATAGTGCTGAATTCCATTCATTGCTTTGTTCCACAATTTGTCGTAGTGTAAATATTTGATCAGAACATGATCTTCCTTTTCTGAATCCTGTTTGTTCTTTTCGCAGTATAGGTTCAGTTGTTTCGGATATTCTGTTCAGTATGATTCGACAAAGGGCTTTCATAGTCACTGACAGTAGCATAATACCCATGTAGTTATTGCAATTTGATAGGTCTCCTTTCTTGGGCAATTTTACAATAAGACCAGTTTTCGAAAATGATGGTATATCTTCTGTTTCCCAGATTTTTCTCAGGATATTTGTCAGTATAATTGGTGTCCACTGTTCCTCTGCTTTAAAACATTCAGCATGTATTTGGTCAACCCCTGCTGTTTTACCGTTCTTACTATTTGTGCTAGTTTCCCAGTTTGGTAGAGGGTGCGTACGTTCCAGCATCCAACTCTACAAATTGTTTTTGGTCAAAAGACATCACCTCTCTGGATGCCGTCTGCACCCGTCATTCTCCCAGTTTCCTGTGTGGTTTCCATCCTTTTCCCTGCATTTTGTTCTCTGGTTAAGGTTTTCATGATGGGGTTGCTAGCCCTTTGCATAACTATCACCACTGCATCTTAGTAAATTGTAGACAAAGGATTTTTAAAAAGCAGCAGGGCATAATTGATTAACCTGACAAATACGGGTTACCAGAAATTGATCAAAAATAAACCTGGTCTTTGATCTCGATCATCTCATTACTGTAAAAAAATGCATGGCTGCAAACTTGCTTCACAACGTTTCTCACGTTAAAGAAACAGACCGACTTATCAATACATTAACAGGAGAGATTTTGTATTTTTCAACACTACCAACAACACACTAACAATTACCATGTGTAGCAGGAGACGACGTACGCCATTGATGACAGACTGACGGACGGACACCAAGTGTGGCTTTATCAGGTCTTCTGCTAAGTAGTTTGAATGTGGTATTTACTAAACCATTTGTAGGCTTTAAATGAATAAATTGTAAAGTGTAACTTTTATTAACAATTATATAAAGTATCCAAAATCAAATGAACAACATAAAGTATTTAGTTCTGAAATAGGTATGAAATACTTTTCAAACGGATGGTTTTTGGAAGTCGAGGACCTCCTAATTTGGGCTATGAGATAGCCCTAAAGCAATATATAAACGTATCAACATTGACTATATCAAAAATAAATATTTTCCTCTAAAATCTATAAATAGAAATTTAAATTAACAAAATTTTGAATTCAAAAACCATTTTATTTTAAAATTATTCTATTTAATGAAACTAAATACTTTTTAACTAGATAAAGTATGAAAATAAAAACGATGTTATCAAAAATATAATAATTATTGGTCAATTTCAAAAACACAGAATTTAAAGAAAGATAACTCCGTAGCCAACTCTACTATACTCCTCCCTTCTTAGAAAAAATTTTGAAATTAGAACAATAATTAAAAACATTAATCAGGAAGAGCGCAAAAATTTTGTGAAATTTGAAATTCTTTAGAAAACAAGCTTTAATAATTATATCAACAATAAATATTAACAAATGCAACAAATAACTTGCAAAAATATTTCTGAAAAAAAGTAAAAAAAACTTTAAATAAATAAACTGGTTATATATTTGTAAAGTTGCGTAAAAAATAGATTCTTTAATATAATTAACATGAGATTAAATTAAATTGTGAACATATGTAAATATCAGTAATAAGTCAATAATAAAGAATATCATGTAAAATTTTAGAAAAATAGTCAAATCCTGGCTCTTTCTTCAGGAGTTCCCTTTATGTATGGTAGTATATTTTAGAAAAATAGTCAAATCAATATTTCATCAGTTCCTGAAGTTCATTTTCAAGTTCCTCAGTTGAATAAGTGTTAAAACCCCTTTCTTCGTTTATTTTATCGGTTAATTCACGTCTTCTCGATTTGTCCTTTTCTTTTTCATTTTGTAGAATCCTGGCTCTTTCTTCAGGAGTTCCCTTTCTGTATGGTAGTATATTTGCGGAATCCCTAATCAAATAATTGTTCACTTGAATTTTCTTTACGTTTCTCAGTCCGGTCTCCGAAATTTTGTGTGCCGACTCGATGTGTTTCTTTGCTCTTAGCAATTTCTTGAAAATGTACATTCGAAGACGTGGATTTTCTTCCAGTGTCGTATGTATTCCGGAAAGGTGTTAAATTTTTCAGCACAATGTGGTACATTACAGACTTCACCGAGAGGATTGAATACGGGTCGTAGTGACTGATCCCTTAATTCTTCAAACTCATCTTGGTCTACTCTCAAATCAATATCCATTATTACAAGAACTGAAATATGAGCATAATTATAAGTAAAACGAAATAATAAATACAGATTAATACATGGGCATTTCCATATTGGCCTGGTTATCATCCCGAGACACCCATATTGGCCCGAGACGAAGTCGAGGGACAATGTGGGTCGAGGGATGATAATCAGGTCAATATGGAAATGCACATGTATTAAACTTTTTATTACATACTTCCGACGTTTAGAAATGCCAGGCCGATATGGACCGGAAGTCGTTTATTTGCCCAGGCCAATATGAACAGGAAGTCGTTTATTTTGTCTGAGATGCACGAGGAGCATAAAATAACCTATTATTTTCCCGGGGTGTGAAAATATGGACAGTTTACTTCTGGTCATATTGATCATGCAAAAATGCTTTTATTTCTACTAAGTATGTAATAAATACAAATAATTACCATTGAATCCCACGAACTATTTACATATTTTTACATGAATTTATATATGTATCTGTAGTGTCAGTCATATCTATTCCGTCGGACAAATGTCTACTTAAATATAAGAAAATAATAAGCTTTATAGCTTTATGTAAACGTATTTATATATCACGAGAAAAACAAATTTAAATCCAAATCGTCAAGATTATAATAACACATATATATAAAGTAATATGGACACAGTCCTGGGTACCATTTTATAGGTATATTTTACGCGAGTTATCAGTTTTATATCAAGTCGGTCCTGAAATGTAGCTTCAAGGAAACCATATGACCACTTGACCCTAACAAAATTATTTACGCGAGTTTACGCGAGTTTATTACCCTGGACTGTATGTTTGTTTAGGTTTGACTACCCTCCCTGACCATGTGGTTCTAGGTGGCGTCAGAGTGGTGGGACTATCGTCCAAATCTTCGGTCTCATCGTTCTCAGTTTCATCTACAGTTTCGTCATTTATTTCAGGGGATTCCTTCCCTCGTATGGCTTAAGATGGTCAACATGTACGTTCAAGATTCTAGCGTTAAGAGTTTTTTGTATAGAATAGGTTAAGGGAGATATCTGTTTGATAACAAGATAAGGGCCAGTCCATCCTAATTTTAATTTTTGTCCTGCGTTTCGGGGGTACCACCTCCAGACCCATTCACCTATTTCTAAAGCTCGTTTTTTCAAACCTACATCGTGATTCCGTTTCTGAATTTTCGCCCCAGTTTTTAGTTTTTCATTTGCAAATTCAAACGCTGTTTCCATTGCGGATTTAAGCCATTCTACATATTGTATCGGGCATATCTCTTCGTGCTCATTTGGAGGTGCTCCTACCTTTAAATCTATAGGGCACATGATCTCCCTACTTAGCATTAATAAATTTGGGCTACATTTTGTACTTGCATGCTCTGATGCGCGATATGCCATTAGAATATATGGTATATGGTCATCCCAATCCAGCGGATTAGCATTAGCGAAGAGTGAAAGGACTTGTTTTAAAGTACGGTTGAATCTCTCGACTAAGCCGTCTGATTGTGGTCTGTAAGGAGTAGTACGTGTTTTTTTCTATGCCTAGACTTTGGCAAACGGTTTGAAATAGATCGGATTCGAAATTGTGTCCCTGATCGCTATGTATTTGAGTTGGACAGCCAAATCGGACGAAAAATTATGTCACTTATTTGTCAGCTACAGTAAGGGCCGTTTGATTTTGTACCGGAAAAGCTTCTTGCCATTTGGTAAAATAATCATCCGTAACAATTATATATTCGTTTCTTGTCGGTAATGGACCTACAATATCGACCGCAATACATTGCATTGGATATGTTACTTTAAATTGTTGTAATGGCGATTTACCAAGACCTGGACCTGGTTTTCCACAAGCGCAAACATCACACGTTTTACACCATCTTTTCACTGAATCTGTCATACCCGGCCAATAAAACCGACGACGGACATTTTCTAAGATTTTGTCACGCCCGAAATGACCGGCTATTCTACTATCGTGTAATTCTTGAAAAATTTTGTCCCTTATTTCTTTGAGAGCAACAAGCTGATAACAGGTCTGGTCAAGACTATTTTGAAATTTTCTGTATAGGAGATTATTGTGAATTTCTAAAAGGTCCCACTGCATCCATTTTTTTTGCCGTTTTCATTTAAATCTCTGGTTTCTTGTCTACTTGGCTTATTTTCAAAATTGAGTTTTAACTGTCGTACCGGACCTATCGCGCTATCTTTATTCTGTAATTCGACTAGTTCGTCGTTTGTCCATACACGTAGCCAGTTTGGTTCGTCATCATTTGAGTGTATATCTGTTTCATCGCTGTTTATTGGACACACTTGTATTTTCTTGTGAGAGACATTTGGATTTTTTACTACGATTGGCATACAGTCAGGACAATTTTCATTCTTACATTTCAGTTTAGGATGTCGAGATAGTGCATCCGCATTTTGATGCCGAATACCGGGCCTATGGACAATTTCAAAATCGTATGTGTCGAGAATGCTCAACCATCGTGCTAACATACCTTCTGGGTGCTTAATTTTTTTTAGCCAGAACAGTGGTGCATGATCTGTTCTTAATATGAATTTCCTACGCAACAGATAATGTGTAAACTGTTGAATGAAAATTACGACAGATAACAAATCTCTTAGTTGTGCAATAATTTTGCAGCGATCGGCTTAATGCGCGACCGGAATACGTGCTCTGTATCATTCTGTATTTGTGATAGTACCGCTCCGATTCCTACACCACTTGCGTCCGTATCTAAGAC
Source organism: Modiolus philippinarum (assembly GCA_002080025.1). Taxonomy (NCBI): domain Eukaryota; kingdom Metazoa; phylum Mollusca; class Bivalvia; order Mytilida; family Modiolidae; genus Modiolus; species Modiolus philippinarum. The sequence goes on from MJUU01023765.1 coordinate 19,391, forward strand.
AAATTGACCGTCCCTGTTGGGCAATTCAAAACTGGAGCCGTTATTAAAGCTTCTTTTAAAGTGTCAAAAGCCACTTGACATTTAGGGTTCCAAATAAATTTAACATTCTTCTGTGTCAGTTTATTCAATGGTGCAGCTATTTCGGAAAAATTCTGTATAAATTTTCTAAAATACCCACTGAAACCGAGGAATTGCTTAACCTCTTTTCTAGTTTTTGGCTCTGGCCAATCTTTTACATCGGCAATTTTATCTGGGTCGCATTCGACTCCTGCTTCAGACACGACATGGCCAAAGTATTTAATTTTTGTTTGAAACAAAAAACATTTTTTTGCTTTTAACTTTAAACTTGCAAATTTTAATCTTTGGAAAACCTCTCTTAGATTTTGTAAGGCTGTTTCAAAGTCAGATCCAAATATGATAATATCATCAATGTAACACAAACATTTTTTTCCCGTTTAACTTTCCCAACACATTTTCTACTAATCTCTGAAAAGAAGCACTAGAATTTGACAAACCCATAGGCATGACACAGAATTCGAACAAACCACGGTGGGTAGCGAATGCAGTTTTGTATTGGTCGTCGGGGTGCATTTTTATTTGCCAATAGCCCGATTGCATGTCGACAAGATGGTACCAACGGGAGCCTGCTAAAGCCTCAAATGTATCTTCAGGTCTAGGGATTGGGTAAGCATCCTTTCTAGTTAAATTATTTAATTTCCTGAAATCCACACAAAATCTAGGGGTACCATCTTTTTTTGAAACAATACAAACTGGGGCTGACCATGGACTTGAACTAGGTTGTACCTGTCCTTCATTCAACAATTTGTCTAACTCCTTATCCATAATTTCTTTTTTTTTGCAAGAGGAATTCTACGAGCTGGGAGTTTTACAGGTTGGTGGTCCCCAGTGTCTATTTTATGGGTTGCTAAATCAGTTTGACCTAAAGGCTGTCCAGGTTCAGCAAAAACACAAGAAAATTCTTTGACTACATCAATCAATTTTTCCTTTTCTGTAGACGTTAATTTCTCTGAAGCATTATCTATAAGGGGTTTCAAATGCTCAGGGAAATCACTTGGTGTGGATGAAATACAATCATCGGAAATATTATCCATTACATCAACACCACTAAGTACACCTACAACAGTATTCTGGCCTAACTTAACCCCTTTTTGATTGACGTTTAGTAAAAATAAAGAGCACTTTCGTTCATCTCCAGTATTCACTAATGCTTTTGCTAACAACAAACCTTTGCTTTGCATGTACTTTGTACTTTCTACTAACCCGAAGCTTAAATCCAACTTTCCATCAACGTAACCTTCAATGAACATTTCACTTGCAGCGGGTATTGAAATTTTTTCAATAAGTCTGATTTTGGCACAAGTTTTATTTTTACTTTTACTTAATGTAATCTTTTGACCTTAAAGTTTCATAAACGCTTTGCCGATGTTTATTTCTGCGTTTTGGACTTCAAGGAAATCCATACCTAGAATCCCTGATAAATCGTCAATTTTAGCTACTATCATTTCTTGTTCAATTGTAAATTTTCCGAGTTTCAATTTGGCATCTAATTTGCCTTTAACTTTCAATTCAGTGCCGTCAGCAGTATGCACGATAGTTTTTGTTTCGGCGAGTAAGTCATCACTATTTGAGAATTTAGAAAATAAATTTTCTGAAATAATACTAATAGGAGACCCAGTATCTACTAATAATTTACAGTCAACATCATGAATTGATGCATCTACATTTAAACAAGTTCCAGACAACATGCGAAGATACATTGAGGGTTCTGCATTAACAACAGTTTCTTTTTGTGCTGAGGTTGCTTTTAATGTTTCAATTTCAAGTGTTTGGCTTGAAGATTCATTTAACTCTGGGGCAGGAATTTTCCCATTTGTTAAATTTTCATTTGAAAGTTCAACTTTGTTTTCATTTGACAATTTTATATTTGTATTGGGTCGATTTTTATTGTCTTCAAGAGCTGGGTTTACGACCTCAAACTCAGCTCTTATATGTTTAAATTTGCCCTGTCAGAAGTGGCATTTTGGTTTAATCTTTCAGTATTACTGTTTTGTTGTAAGTATGGGCACCTAGTCTGGATGTGTCCGACTTCTTGACAGTTATTGCATCTTATTTCTCGTGGTTGCGGTCTACCGTAATTTCTGTAAGGGGGGTATTGATTTTGTGGATAAATAGGCCTGTCTTTTATCATTTGATTTTGCCTAACATCTTGTGTTTTTTGTTGTTTAAAAATTTTTCAAGCTTTTCATCGAACATTTTAGAAATTACCTCGAGAGTTATATTTTCTTTTTCATCATCATTACGGTTTGAATCTTTGCGCGTCACCGTTTGAACTGAGAAGGTACTTTCTTCTAGCTCAGTATTGGTTGGTTTTACAACTCTATCAGGTGGACCCATGAAGGCTTCATATTCACTTGCAAATGCAATTGCTTGATTTAAGGTTTGGGGATGATGAAATTGAACGTGTTTTCTCATTTCTTGATTATTTATACCGTTTATAAAATTGTCTACGACTGTTGGTTCTATATCTATATATCTTAGGGTTGGGTATGCTTTTTGAGCTAAACGGCGTAAGGAATAACCGTAATTAGCTGCTGATTCACCTCTCTGTCGTTTTCGATTGCGAAACTCGCACCGATATGCAACTTCATTTTCTCTTGGATCAAAACGTTGAGACAAGGCATTCTTAAGTGCCGTATAATCTGAAAGTCGCCCCAATGTTAAATTATGGAACGCCACAGCTGTCTTATGATGTAGATATTTGTTTACATGTTGTCACTTTCTTATTACTTGCTGTGGTTTAATATTACTTTCTGTCATTACATCTTTACTTTTTGTGATTACATATTTACTTTATGCTATTCCGTATTTACGTTCTGTCAGTTTGTCTTTACTTTATGTCATTTTATAGTTACCTTTTGTGGTTTTATATTTACTTTATGTCGTTTTATATTTACGTTGTGTGGTTTAGTCTTTACTGTATGTGGTTTGGTCTTTATGTGCAGTGAATTTTTAATTATGTGGTGTCGTTTCCTCTTTACGTTGTGTCGATTATTCTTTACTTTCACTATACATTTTGTTTCTTTACTTGCAGTAAGTTATTCAGTACTTGTGGTCATTTCTTCTTTACGTGTGATCACTTCTTCATTACGTGCAGTGATTTCATCTTTACGTTATAAGGTCGGGACCCGGAACATTTAGATTGAAAATAATTGACCAGCACCGTATTTTCGCGTTAACTACGGTTAATAACGATGAAAAAATAGATACATTTTCATGTCTAATGCTCGATAATAGTTAGCTGTTAAATCATAAAAATTCCGAAATCCCGAGTTTAAAAACATCTAAATCCCGACTCCCCGAAATAGGGCCACCCCCCCCCTTAAGAAAGGGAGAATGGGAAACCTGGGAAAGGGGACTGGAGACAGAAGAAATTGGAGGAAGTAAGGAGAAAATGCGTGGGAGTAAGCAGAAAGGCACCCAACTGTCCCCCGTCCCCTCATTGATATTATA